>VMDO01013853.1:0-56593 GCA_007922755.1 Pedetes capensis | reverse complement strand
TATAATGACTCTGTGTATTCTTCCCATCTTCTTTTGATGTTTCCTGCATCATTTAATATTTTCCCTGTAGAATCTTTCACTACTGCCACTCGAGGCTTGAATTTTTTCTTCACTTCCTTAAGCTTGAGAAACACAGAGCGTGTTCTTCCCTTTTGGTTTTCTGCCTCCAGGTCCTTGCACATGTCATTATAATATTTGTTTTTGTCTTCCTGAGCTGCCCTCTGAAATCTTCTGTTTAGTGGAGTGGATGGAGTCACACAATAAACAAATGTACAAGTAACATGCCAGATAATGGTAACTGTTATGGAGAAAAGTAACCAACATAAGAGGTTAGGGAATATGAGGTGGTCTTGGTGATGGTGTAGGTAGTATGCATTATTTTATAAAAGATGGTAAGGGAAACACTTCCAATATTTGGTGATATTTGAACAAGTGAAGAAATTTGAAAGAGATATATATATATATATATATATATATATATATATATGCACACACACACACACACACAGTTGGTGGAACAGCAAATACAAAGACCCTGAGGTGTGAATATGTTTGAAATGTTAAAGGACAATCGAGGAAATCAGTATACTAGAGCAGGAGGAGGGGAAAGGGAGAGTGCTGAGATGCAAGAACGGAAAGGTAGCAATGGCCAGGCCACATACACCCAAGATAATTGTTAGAATTTGGGCATTTCCTTTTGGGTAGGAAGTCATTAGAAAATATTAAGCTGAGAAGTAACATGGTCTGACTTATATTTTTGTTGAACCACTTTGGCTGCTGTGTATAGGAAGGAAAGAGTGGAAGCAGTGAAACTATTTAAGAGATGATGGGGCCAAGATCAGGTGGTAAAGTTGGTGAAACGTGGCCATATGTTGAATATATTTTGACATATGCCGAAGTGTTGCATATGGAGGTATAAGAGGAAAGCAGAATTAAAAATAACCCAAGATTGGTCAAGGACACAAAAAAAATGAAAAGTGAGTCCTAGACCTCTTCAAACATCAGAGATTGGAGACATAGGAAAAAAGCTGCAAATGAGACAGGGAAGGAATAGCCAGAGAGGTAGGAGGAGAACCAAGAAAGAGTGGTGTCCCAGAAGCCACTTGGATAAAGTAGAGGAGGAAGGGATCAACCATGCTAAATGCTGCTGAGTGATTTAAAACAATGAAGCCTAAAAATCAACCACTGGATATGACCACAGTGGGGCCATTGGTGACCTTGATAGGAGCTATTTCAGTGGAATGATGGAGATCAACCCTCTAAAAGCTTATGTCATCAAAGAGGTACTGAATTCTCAGTTCTAGTTTTTAAATTCCCAAAGAGAGACACTGATTAACCTGGTTCAGGCCAGGTACTCATGTTTAGATCAAGCAACTATGGCCTTGAAGAAGGGCACTTTGGTGACTCAATGGATCTCAGGATGCCATGTGATATACATATGTGAGGCAGATCTTAGAAGAAGGAAGATGAGGCCACCAAGGCTGTCCTCTACAATGGACCTATGACTTAACCTTCAATTATAAGATGGGATTGGAAGTCTAAGTTTCACAGAATTGGTGTCAAAATCAGGTCAAATTAGAAAATGTGGTCCATGAACTCTACACACAACCCTAACAGTTTACGATAACAAGCATAAGGGATTACTATCACATTTCCAAGATAGAAACATGGTACGTCCATGTGGCAGTTCTCCAGCCTCACTCTGGTTTCACTGTGCCATACGAAGAAACCATAGGCAGATATGTGAAAACCAGGATAACTGGGTATTCTGGCTAGTGCAAGAACAACACATATTTTCTCCTGAGTTTAAATTTTGGGAGTTCTAGAAAAGTGAGCTGTTAATATCTCAAAAAACAAAGTAAAAAAGATATCCCAAGAGAAGCTAAAAAACGAATAGCAATATGAGGCTCAAAAGAAACATAAGAAGTCATTGGCAAGGAGAAATAGGAAAGAAGCAAATAAAATATTTCCTTTGATTTATTTTCTTCTATACATCTGCATGCAGTAAGGATTTATCCTTGTCCTTCCTTTCTAGTACTGACAAAGCATTTCATCTGAAATATTTTTGAAATAGAAAGAGACCTTGAAGAACTCTAACTTCAAATGAGTCCAATTACTCCTTGGCTGTATGGTACATACTTAAGGAGGCTTTGATACAAATGAGTCCTATTTCAGGAAAAGTCTGAGGGAATTTTGTTCTTATCCATACAGAATTAAAAATTTTTAAGCACTACTCAGACCAATCTAACTGGAGTTGGGGATGTTCTGTCTTATTTTACTAAATTAGATATTTCTAACAAGTCTCAGAGCATGAATATGTTACATTTTTTTTCTGTGGACCACATCTTCTAAATGAGCCATGCAATCAAGATAAAAGACACCAAGGTTTTGTAACCTCAGGCATAAGTTGAATTAGTCTCAGACTGGACCTCATTCTTATTTGTGTTTGCTTTATAATCATACATATTCTAAAGGTAGGTACAAATTCCCATGATGTTTCTCTTTTTGATAGAAATTATCTATAATCCTTACACAGTGATACATTTTCCACTTATGACAGCTAATGAACAATTCTTCACTATCTTACTACATCATATGGCCTGATGGGTCAACATTTTCCTTGAATCTCTGGCAACAGTCTAGAAGAGAAAGTTGTGTTTCCCACAATGCTATTTGCATTCCTATACTTCTCAACCTCCTTAGGTTGGGTGCCGGACATACTATTAGTTTGTAGCAATGAACTGTAAATGAAAGTGACATGGCACTTAAGAGTGGACATGGATTCTCCAGGTTATACTACTTTGATGATCCTTAATCCCCAAATCATTAAATGCAGGAAAGTATTTCTAAAGAGTCATCAACACAATCTCAAACATTATAGGAATGAAAATATAAATAGTTTCTTTCTTAAACCATGTGCTTAGGGCATTGATTTGTTACAACAACATCATTTAGTTAATCTGAGTATCCCTCCAACATTTTCTCCTTGGTGTAAATTAGCTAGGGTGGATTCATTTTGGTTTGTGCAGTTTAAGAGCCCTAAGTGCATACACTAAGATTACTGTAGCAGTCCTCCAACTAGTTTCTTTGCTGTCTCTGACCTTTGCCCACTCCAATCCAACCTTCAAACTTCTGTGAGGACAACCATCATGCACCTCAGAATAGATCATTTCCCTGTTATCCACTGTTTACTGAATGAAGTGAATTCAAGATCTTTCCTAACCCCATTGGCTTTATCTTCCTCACCACCTTTTTTCTAAAGGCACATTGCAACTCTTCATTTCTCTAGCACATTCTATACTTTCTGTGTTCGGAGGATTTGGTTCATGGTATTTCTTACACCAGGAGAGACTCTCTTCCCCATTTCTGCCTGTTAACATCCCTCATTTCTGGTAAGACACATCTCTAATGCCAGCTGAGTCTTCTTTAGTGTCCTAAACTGTGATACACATTTCTTTCTCTCTCTGCCCCTGTTCCACTGTTTAAACCTCTTTGGAAATTATTTTCTTTAATTTTGGCCTTTGTGTACTTAGTTGTCTTTTCTATATAGGCTTTTTGAGAGAAGAACAAAATAGTGTTAGTTTCTATAACTTTCACCCTTATTATCACCAGCACAGAGTATTGCATAGGGTTAAGGGTGACAAAGATTTCCTACTCACTATTGTTTTTATAGGACCCTATGGTAACAAGCTTCAATAACTCCTGTTGCCCTGTCTAAGCTCCATCCAGTAGGTGGGGGAGATGAAGTGTAATTCAAAGAGAGAGGCTGGGCAAAACTTCTGCTCTGGGTTTACACCCCAGTCTCTGCACTTACCACATGACTACTTAAGTGAGATGAGCCTCATGTTCTCCCCCATGGGTTAGAGATGAATATATTTAACTTGCAGAGCGTTAATCACAGGATGTTGGGGATCCCAAAGACAAAGCAATCACATTCCTCCTCTCTACCCAAAAGTCAGAGACCAGGCAGGGAAACTGAACTCTTAGTGTGAGTTATTTGAATATTAGTCTCTTGGTAAATGTGGAATTTTATTTTTTGTAGTATTTTTAATTAAGACATAATATTTGAACATTTATAAGAAAAATTGCCAATATACATTAAAATTATATACCTCATTTGAGGAAACAAGCTTATTTTTAATAATTTTTAATGGTTAATTGTTGCTATTTGTTGTTAGGTGCCCTTGAGTCGGCATCTGACTCATAACGACCCGGTGTACAACAGATGAAACATTATTGTCAGTGCTTCTCTGCTGTTCATAGGGTTTTCAATGGCGGATTGATTTCTGGGAGTGGGCTGCTGGGTCTGTCTCCCAAGCCTATAGCACCTGGTTCCCAGGCTGTCTCCCATCCAAGTACAAACCAGGCTCGACCCTGATTAGTTTCCCAGATCAGATGGGATCGGATGCCATAGGGCTACAGCTGCAGGCACAGTGGTGAATTAGTTATACCATTTCTAAATTCAAATTCAAGTAAATTTGCTTTATCTAAAAGAAGACAAAAATTCCAGAAATCAGTAAGTTTACAAGAACCATTTTTTCTTCCCAAGAACACATTATACTCTTGTATTTATTTGTCTTTCATGTATTATAACAGTTTCTAAGTTTTTTTCTTACATGATTTCTTTTTAATTTTTGAAAGATTTTAAAGTATCACATGAAAGTGGAATTTAAGCTTGCAAATTATTCAGCATACTCTGTGAATTATGAATAGTTGAGGTATGTCTAGCTCTAGATTATTTTTTCAAAATTTTCTTTCCTTGCTGACATTAATGGCCACAGAACACATATCTCTTGAACTTGTATGTTCTCCTGCTTCTCAACTTTTGCATATTAAGACAAAGAAAGAAATGAAATTTTAAATTTGAAAATGAACCATGCACTTCTTGATTGAAGCAGAATTGTTAAGCAGCAGTTTTTATACAGGTTGGAAAGTTATACTGCTCCAAGTGTAGATGTTACTAATGGACACATTTTCTACTGTATGAACATTTATAAAATTTTATCAAGCATTATATCAAAAAAGAAATATAAATAAAATATCAAAAGTAGAAAGCTTCCAGCTATATTCTCCAAATTACAAATTATAATAGAAAGATAATTTCTAAAATATCTAACAACTTTGGATTTAAAAACACCGTAAGAACAATAACATTCCAAACACATATTAAATAAATGCAGACAATATTAACTCTTTTGGTGAAATCCCATATAGAAGTCATATATCTATAATCAACATTTATGTTTGTGTAATCAGGATAGGATAGGCTGCAGTAATGAATAATCTCAAAGTATTTGTATATTTGTAAAAGAAGACATATCTACCTCAAGCTATGTGTTCAAAGTAGGCTAGAAACAAAATTCATCAGTCATTTAGGCTAATGGAGACTTCAGTTCAGCATGGTTCTACAATTGTGGAGGCAGGAATTAAAAAGGCATGGCAATTTTCCTGCATGCCTTAAAGTTTCTTTCCAGAGTGATCTAAGTTACTTGGACTTGTGTTATTTTTCCCAAAGCAAGTTATATGGCCACACCTACTCAAAGGAAGAGGAGAAGTGTATACCACTGTATATCCAGAAGATATTGGAAATATCCCTAGGTGTCTCTATTGACAGCCACACATGCAAAAGAAATAGCATTGGGCTGAAGTGGGGAGACCATTTAAAGACCCTACCACCTTTATGTCACTTCCATAGCTGGCTCAGTTTGGAGAAGTGGCTCTTTCTCTGCCATCAGAAGATGATGGAGCTGATAAGACACTCAGACTCTCTGCTCACAGACGTGGAATGGATTCTGACTATCTGAAGAGCTAGGCCGACTGGCTCTACTTGTATGTGTTTATTGGAAATGGGTTTGGCCTTAGATTTTAAAGTCTTAAGCAGACACTAGATGAAAAGATTCCTGATTGGTGGATAGACAAGTGGGGATATGGAGTTAGAATCAGACTAGATCTACAGCTGAGATTGTCTTAAAAGACAATCAGATGTAGGCTGGGATAGGAAACAAGTGATCACGTGAGAGCTCTAGGGAGTTGACTTTGGTAACTGGTAACAGTCATGGAAAGGTGAGCTTTATTGAAAAATAACTAGGCCCAAAACAGTGAAAAATAATTTAAAAGAGGGCCAGGAAAGAAGGACCAGACCATGGAACAGATTGCTCTCAGGTTCTAAACAGAGGGCTCGGCCC
This sequence comes from Pedetes capensis, assembly GCA_007922755.1. Taxonomy (NCBI): domain Eukaryota; kingdom Metazoa; phylum Chordata; class Mammalia; order Rodentia; family Pedetidae; genus Pedetes; species Pedetes capensis. Next base: position 50,408 of record VMDO01013853.1, on the reverse strand, counting down.
AGGAGGCTGGCTACTTTCCATGACCTCAGGTCAAAAGAAGAGATAGTCACCTAGGTCCCTGGGTGGGTCAGTAGGGTCTTTCATGAAGCTGTTTACATCTACAGAAGAGAAAACTTCAGTATCTCTTCCACATATCAAAAATGTTAGCCATAGATCAGTCTAGAAGCAGAGTGAGGTTTAGGAAGGGAGTTGGGTAGTCACTTCTGAGCAAGAATGAAGAGTTTAATTTCAATTCAACATTAGCTGAGACTCTGGTTGGGACAACAGATATAAAACCACCACTTACACTACTACAAGGTAAGTAGAAGAAGGTAGGCAAGATATTGTGAGAATACAGTGGATGAATATCTGGATTTGGTGGTGAAGAGATTGTCCAGGAACTACTTCCTGGTAGAAATGAGATCCTAACTATCTTAAAATGCTGGGGTTTAACTCAGTTGATAGAGTGCTGCTCTGTGCTCTCTGAGACCCTGGGTTTGATCCTCCCACACTGCAAAAATGGGAGAAGGATATGGCAGCCCACTCTTAATACAATCAGCCATTGAAAACCCTATGGACAGCAGAGAAGCACTGACATAGTACCAGACATGGCACAGTGTCAGGGAGTGTTTTGTTCTGTGTACATAGGGTTACTACTATGAGACGGACATGATTTGACATTACCGAACAACAATAACAATAACAACCACAACAACTATCTCAAATATAAGAGTAGAGTGTATAGTTTCATTGCAGGCATAGGATACATCATCAGCAAGGAGGAAGGGTGACAAAGTAAGAATCAGTGAGCATGAGTTAGAGGGTATATTTGTTGGACCACAAACAGTTTGGTGTATCTGGAACCACTGTACAAGGCAAGAAGAGGTAGGACATGAGCTGGAGAAGGAAGCAGGGTCCAAATCATCAAACATCTTTGACACTCTGATGAAGCACTTAGATGTTTCCTTGCTATCTTAGTCCATTTGGGCTACTATAAGAAACTATCTTAGACTGGGTAATTTTTTAAAAAATATTTTAGTAGTAATTTTTAATGTACAACTCAATGGGTCTCATCATGGCAAATAATTTTTTAATGATTTTTTATTAGTAATTTTTTGGTTAGGGTACAAATTAATGGGTTTCATTGTGACATTTCCTTACATGTATTGTACATTGTATATTGCTCAAGTTTACCCTCCCCCATTACCCTTTAGACTGGATAATGTATAAACAATAGAAATTTGCTGCTCACAGTTCTGGAAGATGGGAATCCAAGGTCAAGGTGCCAGCAGATTCAGTGTTTGGTGAAGGCTTACTCTCTGTTTCATTGATGATGCCTCTGGCTACCTCTTCACATGGTGGAAGGGAGCAAGGATGCTTCTGTCTGAGGGCATTAATATCATTCATGATGGTGGAAACCTCAGGACTTAATTACTTCTCCAAAGCCTCACTTCCTAATACTACCACAAAAGGGATTAGGCTTGTGGTGGAGCACTTGCCTAGACCATGCAAGGTCCTGAGTTCAACATTGCAGTATTGAAAAAGAAAAAAGCAACCCAAAAAGAATTATCTCACAATGAAGCTGGAAGAGATCTTTAGAAATAAGCTAAACTTAATTTAATAGCTGAGAAAACTGAGCACCAAAGGGATAAAATGACTTCTACTGGACATACAGCATGTTTAAGGGCAACGCCAACTTTGAATGCAGGGATCTGAATTCTTCTCAGCTACTGTCTCCACTATAAAAGCCACACAGGTAAAAAGAGAGAAAAGCTGGCTGCCAGATGGGGAACAGTAGGGAGGAGTAGGGACTGAGGGATCTAGAAATGGATCTGCCCTATCGAGAGAGGACAGTTTCTATCTCCAGGTAACCTTTAGCATGTCTGATATAGGCCCCAAGTTGCTAGCTCTTCTCATTTTTTCCTAATATTCCCCAGGGTTGTGCACAATGACTAAAATAATGAAATACAACCATGCTAGCATGTATGAGATTTAAATGTATGAGATTCAACTCCACAACAAATGGGACAGGTTCAACATGAAAAACAAAAAATAGCCTTATACATTTTTCAATTGTCATGCTTCTTGCAAGATATTTTGGCATCTGGGGCAAGAAGGACCTAGACGGAGCCTGTAAGGTTTTCACTCACTCCTTTTCAAACAATTTATCCAAGCATGGAATATTTGAAACTGCTTTGTAATCAAGTCTGAAAACAAATTTTCAATCCCCAGATGCAATAAAGCCGGGAGTAATTAGAAAGAGAGCATGTACGCGGAGCATGCAAATGTCACTGGTTCCATATAGGCCTGGGGCTCTGGCTCTTTTAAATATCCCTCTGACAGGAGAGAAAGCCAGACTTTGACGATAGAATGCCTGCATTCTTCATGATAACCACCAAAATAATCAGAATGCCAGCATTGCAAAGTCATACCAAGCAACCTGATGTTTTGCTTCAGATACAGGTGAATTTGAAATTGATGGAAAAAAGCAACTGCTCCACAAAGGAGAGCCCAGCTTTAACGATTCACATGAACAGGAAAGATAAACTCTTGGCTCTGGCCTTATCTTTCCTGCTCATTGAAGAAAAGCATATGAATTGAAAGATAATATTGATGCTAATTAACGCAGACAAGAAGGTGAGGAAGAATAAGCTTAGCATATGATTACACATCACCTCTTATGGGGTACAGAAAGACATTGCTTAGGTGTCTTTATGACCATGTATGAAAACCATGTTGTTGGTGGTGCCCTCGAGTCCCATCTGACTCATGCAACCCACATAGGGTTTTCAATGGCTAGATTGACCTTTTTGCAAATGCATTTCTATAGGTTAAAGTGATAAAATTTAAGGAATTTTATGCTGTTCACCTTAAAATATAACTGAAAAAAGTAGATTAAAATCTTTATATATTAAAGATGAGGGGGTGAGCAGGATTGGAGTTATAGGCTTGCTCAGTTTGGGGCCTGGAAGTGGGAAGTAGTTTATTACTAAATAGAGGGACTCGAGGATATTCCACAGAAGTTGGAATACGGAGCACAGGTTTCTAACTTGAAGTCAGAACTCAGTGTTATCAATTATTGCTCCAGAGCATTTCTGAACTATCATGAGGTTGGGTTCTGGACTGGGGTCTAGGAGATGCGGTGAGACAACTTGTAAACTCCTAGAATTAGGACAAGCAAAGAAGGAGAAAGAGAAAAATGAAAACAAAATCCAATCAATTTAAAGTAAGCTTTCATGTTAATAACTGTAAACATATAAAGGAATGTAATGGTAAGAAAGGCATGAATTCATTCATAATAAATTGTAATGATGGCTGGGTGTGGTGGCACAGGCCTGTAATCCCAGCAACTCATGAGGAAGAAGCAGGAGGGTCTCAAATTTGAGGCCAGAGGCAGTCTATGTAACTTAAGCCAGACCCTATCTCAAGATAAAAAATATTTAGAAAGGGTCTGGAGCTGCAGCTCAGTGGCAGAGCACTCACAAAGTATGTGCAAGGGCCTGGCTTTAGTTTCCCCTAGTACCACACAAAAAAAAGGTAATGGTGAATGTTCAGGTACCCATCATGCCACCCTGATAGATCTTAACATTTTGCTGTTATTTTATTTAGATATATAATATTTAAGGAAGAAAACATTTTTTGAGGTGAAGATTATATTAATTATAAGCAATGAAAGACAGAGTAACAAATAGACTATATATGTCTGTGTTCCAGTGAAGCCTACCCACCCCATAATTACTTTCCTCAGGAAGGTAAGGTGAGCCAAAGGGAGTGTGAGATGAGGGCACTGTGGCATTTTTTTTTACCCTGGCCCCTGTCCTTAATTAATTTAACTTCATGAATTTAATCTAACAAAGACTTTGAGTAGTGTATGTTTAAGAAATTCAAGAAAAAAGTGTAAAATTTATAAAAAATAATGGTAAAATAAAAGTAACAAATGAAATCTGAAATGAAAAAGAATAAACTAGAAAGCCTGGTAAACAACAAAATTATGAAATACAAAATTTCATACCTGCAAGAGAAATTAATGCATTGGAAGGTAGTACTGAAGAATGCACTTAGAATGCCGCAGAGAGAAAAAGAGACAAAATCACTAAAGCACATTGAAGAGAAACAGATGTTAGGATGAAAAGGACCACACTGACCATGATGTACATTTTGATGGTGCCTTATGACCCTCATATATATCATTCTTAAAAGTGATGCTGCATTTAAACAAAATTTACATATGTACTAGGGGTATGCAAAACATTCAAGGACATAATAAATACCAGATTCAAGAAAAGCTGTTTTTTTCTGAAATAGAATGCGGAGTCTCAGTGAAAAAATATCACATTGCCACCATCTCACAATCCCTTTGGCTCATTCCACCCTCCTTACAAAAGTAATTATGGGATGGGCAGACTGCACTGAAACACAGACAAATGCAGTCATTTGTTACATGGCCTTTCATTGCTTATAACTATTACAATCTTCATTACCAAAACAAACATATTAGCTGTATCTGTTGTTTTTATCTTTAATGTTATATAGCTAAAGAAATTATGGCAAAAATGTTAATCTATTGGGGTGCCATGATGGATATCTGAGCATTCATCATTTTAGTCCTATTATTATACTTTGTAAACTGGAAAATTTTTTTATTCTAATAATTTTTTCCCTTTATTAATAAATGTTGATTGGGTATAGAGTAATAAGGCTTTTGCTATTTCCATTGTGCAACTATTATGTCACTTTTGGTTAAACTTTCATCAGCTTACATAATTTATGGGACCTTTTGATTAATATGTAGTAAAAGTCATATGCAATTATGATTTATATTCCCCTATTTTTCTCATTTTTTTGTGTAGTTGCACCACGTAATTTGAGATTATTCTCTCCCCCCTTATCATTCTGCATCATTTCCCCTCCCCAGCCCTCATTCCACAAACTTTGTTTCCCTCCACTACTCCCCTCCTCCCTTCTTTCTACTCTGCTCATATTTTACCCTTCTTAGATAAGCCTGATTGTTCATTTTTATATGTCTATGTATGGATAGTCTTTTATTATTCCTTTAAGTTAGATCTAGCTCCCAGATATGAATGAGAACATATGGCATTTATCTTTTTGGGCCTGAGTTCATTCACTTAAGATGATATTCTCCAGCTTTATCCAAGTGACATTATTTCACTCTTTTTCATTGCAGAGTGATATTCCATTATATATATGGGGCTGGGATTTAGCTCAGTTGGTAGAGCACTGCGCTGAAGTCTCTGAGGTCCCAAGTTCAATTCCCAGCACCACAAAAATGGGAGAAGGGCCTGGCAATCCACTCCCAAGGCAATCCCAAAACAGCCATTGAAAACCCTATGAGGGTCACTATGAATCAGATACCAACTCGACAGAACCTAATATATATATTTGTATATATATATATCACAATTTTTTGTATTCATCCTTCTGTTGATAGACGTCTTGGTTGGTTCTATACACTTGTAACTGTGAAGAGTGCTGAATTAAATATGGAAATGCAGTTGTCCTTGTGGAATGATGGCTTAGCCTTTTGGCATATTCTCAGGAGTGGTATAACTAGGTCATATGGAACTTCTATTCTTAGTTTTCTAAGGTATCTCCATACTGACTTCCAAAGTGGTTGAACTAATTTATAGTCCCACCAACAGTGTAAAAGGGTTCCTTTTTCTTTGCATCCTTGCCAGCATTTGCTATTATTTGTTTTGTTGATCTTGGCCATTCTTACTGGAGTGAGATGAAATCTCAGTGTTGTTTTGATTTGCATTTCTTTAATGGCTAGAGATAGTGAACATTTTCTCATGTGTTTCTTGGACCTTCAAAATTCTTCCTTTAAGAACTGTTCATTTCCTTTGCCTACTTATGTATTGGGTCATTTGCTATCTTGGTGTTTGCTTCCTTAAGTTCTTTGTACAGTCTTGAAATTATCCCTCTGCTGGATGTATAGGATGCAAAGATTCCCATTCTTTGGGCTCTCCATTAACTCTGTTGATTGTTTCCCTTGCTATACAGAAGGTTTTTAATTTCATGTAATCCCATTTGTTAATTCTTAATGCCATTTCCTGGGTGAGTGGAGTCTTGTTAAGGAAATATTTTCCTATGCTTCTGGATTGGAGTGTGTTTCTTATCTTTCCTTCTAGTTTTAAGGTTTCTAGTTTTATGTTGGGGCTGGGATTTGGCTCAGTGGGTAGAGCGCTGTGCCGCAGTCTCTGAGGTCCCGAGTTCAATTCCCAGCACCACAAAAATGGGAGAAGGGCCTGGCAATCCACTCCCAAGGCAATTCCGAAGCACTCAGCCATTGAAAACCCTATGAGGGTCGCTATGAGTCGGATACCGACTCGACGGCACCTAACAACAACAACAACAAGTTTTATGTTGAGGTCTCTTATCCATTTCAAATTGACTCTCATGCAAATTGATAGATATGTGTCTATCGTCAATTTTCTGCAAATGGATATCCAGTTTCCCCGGCACCATTTGTTGAAGAGGCTATCTTCTCCATTGAACATTGTTCTTAGCTCCCTTGTTAAAAATCCGGTGATTGTAGTTGTATGGATATATCTCTGGATCTTCAATTCTGTTCCATTGGTCTTCAAACCTATTTTTATGCCAATACCAAGCTATTTTTTTTACCACAATAGCCCTGTAGTATAATCTGAAATCAGGTATAGTGATTCTGCCTGTGCTGTTTTTGCGGCTTAAGATTGTTTTGTCTATACACAGTCTTTTGTACTTCCATATGAATTTTAGGATTTGTTTTTTATTTCAGCAAAGTCTGTCATTGGAATTTTAATGGAGATTGCATTAAATCTGTAAACTTTTTTGGTTTACAGATTTTTACAATATTTTACAATTTTTACAATATTGATTCTCCTAATCCATAAGCAGGGGAGTTCCTTCCATCTTCTAGTATCCTTTGCAGTTTCCTCCTTAATGGTTAGATTGAAATCTAAATATTCAATTTTTTTGGTGGGCTATTGTGAATAAGATTGTTGCCTTAATGTCCCTTTTCCTGTTCACTACTGTTGTAAAGGAAGATACTGATTTTTGAGTGTTAATTTTGTACCTTGCTACTTTGCTGAAGGAGTTAATTAGGTCTATGAGTTTTCTAGAGGAATTTTTAGGGTCCTTTAGATAAAGGATCATGTCTGTGAATAAAGATAATTTGATCTCTTCTTTGGCTATTTATATCCCCTTGATTTATTTCTCTTGCCTGATTCCTCTGGCTAGGACTTTGATTACAATATTGAATAAGACGCGAGAGAGTGAACATCCTTGTCTTGTTCCTGATCTTAGAAGGAATAGTTTCATTTTCTCCTGTTTAATATGATATTGACTGTGCTTTTCTCTTAAATGCCCTTTATGATGTTGAAGTACTTCCCTGTTATGCCCATTTCTCCAGGACTTTGATCATGGAAGGATGTTGCACTTTGTTGATGGCCTTCTCAGCATTGATTGAGATGATCACGTAATTTCTGTTTGCAAGTCTCTTGATACAATGAATTACACTGATTTTCGTATGTGAAACCAGCCTTGCATCTGTGGAATGAAGCCCACTTGATCATAGTGTGTGATCTGTTTTATGTGTTTCTGAATTTGGTTTGCCAGCATTTTATTGAGGATTTTTGCATCAATGTTCATCAGGGAAATTGGTCTATAGTTCTCTTTGAAGTGTCCTTCCCCAGTTTTGGTATCAGGGTGATACTGGCTTCATAGAATGAGTTTGGAAGTATCCCTTCATTTTCTATTTTATGAAGTAATTTGAGGAGAATAGGTATTAATTTTTCTTTGAAGATTTGACAGAATTGTGCTGTGAACCTGTTGAGACATGGACTTTTCTTTGTAGGAAAATTTTTTATTACCTTCTCTATTTCAGTGAATGTAATGAATCTGTTTAAATTACCTGTATACTCGCCTAACCTCCAATCCTCCCATCACATTCCTCCCTAGCAATGATGTACCTTCTACTTGCATGTCTTATTTGTGTATGTGTGTGGATATATATATGGAGATGGGCCTGGCAATCCACTCCCAAGGCAATCCTGAAACAGTCAGCCATTGAAAACCCTATGAGTGTCACTATGAGTTGGATACCGACTTGATGGCACCTAACAACAACAAACACACACACACACACACACACACACACACACACACACGTATGTATTTTGCCTTACGTATTTGCCTTAAAGGCAAAACATGTTATATTTCTCTTCCTTTCCCCTCTACTTTCTTTCTTTCTTTCTTTCTTTCTTTCTTTCTTTCTTTCCTTTCCTTTCCTTTCCTTTCCTTTCCTTTCCTTTCCTTTCTTTTCTTTCTTTTCTCTTTGTAGTACTTGGGTTTTGAACCCTGGGCCTCATGCATGCTCTGCAAGTGCTCTACCACTGAGTTATGACCCTAGTCTATTTTTTACTTTTTATTTTGAGATTGAGTCTCACTAAATTACACATGTTGCCTGTGGCCTCATACTTGTGATCCTCTCACCTCCACCTCCCAGAATCATTGAGATTAAAGATATATACCACCACTCTCAGCCCATTATCCTTTCTTATTGCCTCTCCTCATTTTCTTTTGTCCCTTTCCACCCCCTAAAGAGGCCCCCTTGTAATTTCATGACCTATATATTTTAATATTGAATATATATTGAAATCTACCATCCACATATAAGAGAAAACGTGATATTTGTCTTTCAAGGTCTGGTTTATTTTGCTTAAAATAATGATCTCTAGTTCTATCCATTTTCCAGCAAATATCATATTTTCATCCTTCTTTATGAATGAATAAAACTCCTTGGGGTACACATACCACATTTTCCTTCCTCATTCATCTGTTGATGAACAGCTAGGTTGATTCCACATGTTGGCTATTGTGAATAGAGCCCCAAGAAACATGGATCAGTAGGTATCTTTGTGATGTATTTACTTATATTCCTTTGCATATATGCCAGGAGTAGTATATATGGTAGTTCTAATTTTAGTTTTTTGAGGAACTTCCAGACTGATTTCTATAGTGGCTATATCAACCTACATTCCCACCAGCATATACCAGAGTTCCTTTCTCCTGACATCCTCAACAACATTTATTGTTTGTTTTGTTGATGGTAGCCATCCTGACTAGAGTGAAATGGAATCTCAATGTAGTTTGTTTGTTTTTGTTTTTGTTTTTGTTTTCTGTGGTACTGGAGTGTTGAATCCAGGGCCTCGTGCTTGCATGCTTTGCAAGTACTGGACCACTGAGCTGCACCCCAGACATTTTATTTTTACTTTTTTTTGAGACAGGGTCTCTCTAAATTATGCAGACTGCCTCTGGTCTTGATCTTGCGATCCTCCTGCCTCCGTCTCCCGAACTGCTGGGATTACAAGCGTGTGCCACCGTGCCTGGCTCTTAATGTAGTTTTGATTTGCATTTCCCTAATGAGTAAGGATGTTGAACATTTTTCATATGTTTGTTGGTCATTTGTATTCCTTCTTTGGAAACTCTGTGTTCAGTTCATTTGCCCATTTTTGATTGGATGATTTTTTTTTTTTTGGTATTTCATTTTTTCATCTCTTTATATATTTTAGATACTAATCCTCTGTATGATGTACTGCTGGCAAAGATTTTCTCCCATCTGTAGGCTATATCTTCACTCTGATAACTGTGTCATTGGCTGTGCAAAAGCTTTTTAATTTTGTGTAATCCCATTTGTCAATTCTTGCTATGATTTCCTATATGATTGGAGTCCTATTCAGAAAGTCCTGTCCCATGCCTATGTCTTGAAGTGTTTTCCCTTTAGCATCTTCAAAGCTTCACATCTTATAGTAAGGTATTAGATCTATTTTGAACTGATTTTCCTACAAAGTGAGAGGGATCTAATTTCAGCCTTCTACATGAGAATATCCAGTTCTCCCAGATTCATTTGTTAAAGAGGCTGACTTTTGTCCAACTTATTATTTTTGGCACCTTAAATTGCTTGAATTCTTGGAGTCATTTCTTAACACCTCAATGATCTGCTGTGCAACTATGGGCAAGTCACAAAATCTATCTATGCTTTAGTTGCCTCATCTGAAAAATAGGAGTCACCTGGTGAGGCAGAGCAAGATAGCCGCTAAGATCCTCCTCTGTTTGTCTCCCCACAGACAAATCCAGTTGAAAAGCTATTCATACACCAAACCAACTTCACAGAGCTAAGGATATCAGGCAGGAAACTCAATGCCTGCTTTTAGTACAATAAAAGGAAAAGGTGTTTTGAAGAAGGAAAGAACGGCATGCCTCCAACTCCAAGTAGCCCAGCAGAAAGAGAGAGAGAGAGAGAGAGAGGGAGAGAGAGAGAGAGAGAGAGAGAGAGAGAGAGAGAGAGAGATTGATTCAGAGAATGAGAATGAGAATGAGAATTAAGTCCAGACATTAGACTTGAAACTCACTAGAAAGCTCATAACAGTGAAACCCAGTGCTGGGCAAAGTCCCACCCTACCACTGGGCCAGTACCTATGGACTAAACCACTGAAACAGCACTAGGCCACAGCCTGACAGACTCTACCACTCCTCCCCCAGCATCAGTGGCAAAGCAAGGCAGGGCATGAAACCTAGCACAGTCTTGGAGCTTGGTACCAGGCTCCCCATGGTAAGACCCAGCACTCAATAGAAAGTGAAGGCCCTGTATACAGGGCAGAACTCAAAGATAAACCCTGAAGACCATCCCTGACATCAGATAGAGACCCGTGTGCCACTGAGACAGACTCAGAAATGTCAGCCTGCATCATTTTCAGCTTCAGGTGGGCCTGTGCCACACCTGCCCATTTTCTAAGATAATGCAGACCCTTGCAGCTATGGGACTTAGCTGCAATCTGGTTTAGTGTCAGCCTTGGTGGCCAAGGGACTATCTCTGCCACCTACCCCCCAGACTCAGGGAACACAACTACCACCAGGCCAATCCTCACAGATGGAGCCCTAGAATTACCCTGGTGCCAGGCAGAAATGCTTCCCCAGTAACACTGACAACCTATCACTACATCTCAAGGAAATGGAAATACAAGAGCAAATTGTGCCAAAATTAGTAAAAGGAAAGAGGTAGTGTAGATTAGAACAAAAATAAATGGAGACTAAAAAAGTACAAAATCAATGAAGCAAAGAGAGTAAATACTTGTGTTCATCAAAATTTTACATATATATGTGTGTGTATGAGGCACTGGCCTTGGGTCTTCGAATTTTTAGACTTTCCACTAAGTTGTAATTTGGGTAGACCATTTTAAATATCAGAAAATATTTCTTCAGCAGCAAGTGGAAGTAGAGATTTCTGGGCAAAAGGAAGTCAAAATCAATGCTCTGAACAGATGGTCTTGACAATTAAGTCCAATACGTTTGTGTCAATTAGGGATAAGTAGTTCTTTTAAGAGATCTAGAAGTCTAGACTTAGCTAAGCATGCTTCTGACTCCATGGTTTTACCTTTGTGCAAATCATTTATCATGTCCAAAATAGTGGTAAAAATTGAGTCTGTATTTTGTCATGGTGCACTCTTCCATGAGCTTTAGTAATTGGCTATAAATCACTGTATGTATTAATTGGGTCTCATTTCCTAGGGAAGTTCATTTTAATTTTTAGTCATAGCAAGATTTATAGAGTTCTATAGCTGAATAACTTTCTTGGCATGCTGATAGAGTAAAATAATTCTCTGCAGATATTCAGGGGTTATACACATCTGAGAATTAGGCTTCTGTGGATCAGTCTGACACTAGGTTCTATTGCTTCCATTGTGAGACTGCAAAATGCAGTCTGTGTTTCAAATAATAAGTTTACTAAAAGATACCTGGTATTAAAGTCTTCTTACCTTTCCAAATTTCTTTCCTGGAATCCCTCCACATAGCCCCAAACTAAACTACCTGTACTTACTCAACCTGCATATTTGTTCTGCATATTTGTTCATGCATTTTCCCTACTTTTGCTCATTAAAATCCTATCCTATCTTTGTTTTGTTTTGATTGTGAGAGAGGGTTTTGTTGTGTAGCCTAAGCTGGCCTTGAACTCATGATCTTCTAGCTTCATCCTCCAGAGCTGAATTTTGTTCATTAAAATCTTCATGACAGTTACATGGGGATAGATACTAATTTTGCATATGTTTCTTCTGTGATGCTCTCACTTTCTCTACACTGGCTGAATGAAGGGCAGGACAAGGTTCTAGAGCAGAGACTGGCAAACTATGACCCATGAACCAAATCATGTCTGCTGCCTGATAAAGTTTTATTAAAATGTAGCCATGTCCATTCACTAACACATTACCTATGGCTGTTTGTGTGTTATAATGGCAGAGGTGAATAGTAGGGACAGAGATTGTATGGCCCACAAAGCCTAAATTATTTACCAAATGGCCCTTTACAGAAAAAGTTTACCAACCTCTGAACTGCAAAGGTGGTAGAACCATGGGATGAGAGGATCCTAAATTCCTGATTGAGTCCATGGAGCAGAATGCTACATTCCCTCACCTTAACAATCTGTCCTGAACTGTAATAGAAATAAGAAGCCAGGTATGGTGGGTCACACCTATATCCCAGCTACTCGGGGGAAGGGAGGTGATGGAGACAAGAGGATTGCAGGTTCAAGGCCAGAGGAAGCCTGTGTGACTTAGTGAAAGCCTACATCAAGATAAAAAATTTAAAAATGGGCTAGGGGCGCAGCTCAGTGGTAGAATACTTGCAAAGTATTCTTCCTCTGGGTTCAACTTCCAAGGACCACACAAAAACAAATAAAAAAAGAAAAAGAAAAAGAAATAAATTGGTATGCTGTTCATATACTAAAACTTTCTAGTTACTCATTTCAATAATTAGCTTAGTCTCTCTCACTAATACATGAGAGTGTAAATATGGTAGCCATTCAGGACAGGAATCAGATGATTCCTCTTCTATGATGCAGGAATATGGGATGATAGTTGTTGAGTTTCCTGTGAGGTTTTGATACCTTTCTAAATGACAGATGGGGAAAAGGAAAATTCTCAGGCCTCAAATCAGGGGTATGCTCCACAAAACACCTTTGATGAAGATGAGGGTGACTGAGTTGCTAATGATTTAATTGAGTAAAAAAAATGCTACAGGGAAAAAGACCCCCAACAATTACTGACACATGTACTTATTGTGGTTCAAATGGGAAGGGACAAATGAGAAAATCTGTGAAATCTGTCTACATGCCTGAACCCTCCAGGGTTAGAGGAACTGAAACTGGAAAGCAGGTGTTCATTTTATCACAGCTTTTCTCTTCGAATAACAGTTTGTCACATCCTTTTATCCCTTCGATGAGAAACACTAGAGATAAACATGAACTCACCCATGATCTCTGGCATACTGGAAGTGTCTGCAGTGTCCTAATGGTGTTTGGATTAAGTTAAGGGTCATTATCAGCTTATTTTTGGATTGTATAATCAGTAATCTACACCTTCTCCAATGGTGGCTATTGAGGTTCTTTGGCCATTGCCTTCCTCAGGAATCATGGGAAGATGTTTATCCTTCTGCACGTGGTTATTCCTTTGCTTTAACAGGGATTAGTGATCTTGGAACTATAAAGCCAGTTATAGATTAACTGATCCTAGCTTCTCAGTTCCATGGAACCGTCAAAGTTCAAGTTGGACAATTATTGCTAAGATTCTTTTTGAGGGCCCCACCCAAATATGTTTCATACAAGATACAAGCATAGGTGCATAGTGACACAGTGCATCTTTTCTGCTGATCTCTCATTAATCTAGAGTAAAGGTTACAACTTGATATCCACATTCTTCCTACAGACATGTTTTACAGGATCCACATAGTGTTTTAGAAATCATTAAGATTTCACATAAAAGCCTAGGTAAGAATTCAAAAATTATGACAATCTAAAAATGTGAGGCCTGCACTCCCATGCATTGCTGATGGGCAGGAGCCTTCCAGGTTGGTGTGGTTCCCAACACTCCTTACCTTCCCTGGGGCCTACCTCAGTCTTTACATGACCTTCCTGGTATCCAAAGGCATTGGAGCTCCCACCTCTTACTCCTTGGCAACTTGCTGTCTCTTCTGTTTGTCTTGTATTTTTTAATAGAAAAGCAACTGAATTTGGAGGTAGGTATCCTAGACTGCCATCTTAGATCTACAATTGTGTGACCCTGAATGCATGTTATTTGCTATCATTTGCTATCATTGATATCTTTGTGTGTGTGTGTGCTATCATTGTTATTTGCTATCATTGTTTATAAAACCCCTAAAGCAAAAGATAGAAAATTCAGAAGATTAGCTAAGGTAAGCACTGAAAAACCTGCCTTAGATTCAAGCTCTTCCCTTTTCTGCAGGACCATTGCATCAATCTCCACTCTGGCCACCCACATCTGTCCACCTTCCCATTCCATAGTTTCAAGCGTTTTGTTTATTTAAAAATATGTTGAGCACTTTGTGTCTGATGCTGGGCTAGAGGTTCAATGGTCATTGAAAACAGAATCAGTCTCTGTCCTCAGGAAATTTGCACCTCTAGTGGAGGAGGAAGATATAAATCAAATGATCACATGAGTAAATGTAAGCTTGTTACAGAGGATGTTGGCATTAAGAAAACATACAGTGAAGCCCTCAGTGAGGCCAGAGAGGTCAGATAAGGATCTCATGACTAATGCTGCTAATGATGAGATTTGAAAATGAGAAGGAAAGAGGGGTAAGAATATTTTGGGCAGCAGGAAATGTATGCACAAAGGATGTGCCAAAGAGAAGTACTGAAGAACACAAGGTACTAGAAAAAATCCAGTGGGTCAGAGGGAGAAGGATGAAGGGAAAATGGAGAGGGGGCATGAATCTAAAGAGGGAGGTAGGGGTCGAATAGTAGTATAGGCCATGCATAGGAACTTTTTGTCTTAATAGTCGGCAAGCCAAAGAAAAGGTATAACATGATCAACTTTGCTTTATGAAAAGGTCATTATATCTGCAGTGTGGAAATCAAATGGGAAGAAATGTTAGGGTTAACCCTATGAAATTGCCACTTCCAGTCTGTTTTTGATATTGTTGTAGTTGTTGGGTGCTGTTGAGTGGGGTCCAACTCATAGTGACACTATATACTAAAGAATGAAACATTCTCTGACTCTGTGCCATGCCCAGCACTATGTCAGGGCTTCTCTGCGATTCATAGCATTTTTGATGACTGATTGTTTCAGCAGTGGGGTTCCATATCTTTCCTCTCTTTTTGCAGTGCTAGAGATTAAACCTAGGGCCTCTAAGTGCACAGAGCAAGCACTCTACCAACTGAGCTAAACCCTGGCATAGAAGATGGCAATTTCATATTGCATCACCTGACAGAGTAAGGTAAGTAGATTACATGGGAGATGGGAGAGAGAGGACCATAGTTTGGAATAGGATGAGGTATTAGAAATGCAAAGAAATGGGCAGATCTGATGGATATTTAGAAGGCATTGTTATTGTTAGGTACCATCAAATCGTGTCGGACTCATAGTGACCCTCATACGGTTTTCAATGGCTGACTGTTTCAGGATTGCCTCCAGAGTGGATTGCCATGTCCTTCTCTCATTTTTGTGGTGCTGGGAATTGAATTCCAGACCTCAGAGACTGCACAGTAGCACTCTACCAACTGAGTTAAATCCCAGCCCCATTTAGAAGATACATTGTTGTTGTTGTTGTTAGGTGCCGTCGAGTCGGTATCCAACTCATAGCAACCCTCATAGGGTTTTCAATGGCTGGCCGTTTTGGGATTGTCTTGGGAGTGGATTGCCAGTTCCTTCTCCCATTTTTTCAGTGCTGGGAATTGAACTTGGGACCTCAGAGACTGCAGCTCAGCACTCTACCAACTGAGCTAAATCCCAGCCCAGAAGATACATTAGATGTTTCAATATATGATAGATACTTAAAATCAATGAGCCCTTGTGATGAACTGGTATGGGGTGTTAAGAACAACTTCTAGACTCATGTGCCTTAATAAGAACAGGTGCAGTTGACACGGAGGACACGTTCATAGATGACCAGGTTTGGCAAGCTGGGTGATTCCACTCATAGTTCAAAGTGCCCTTGGAACAACCCAGAGGAGATAGCCTAGGAAATGTTGCTGTGGAAATACCTTGCATTGGCTTTAGTTGGATTCCTGGTTACCTGGAGTGATAAGTTTATAATTTAAGTTTCCCAAAATGTGTGTTCTGTAGACTCAGAGTCTAGTTTATAGGGATGATTTTTTATTTTATTTTAATTTTATTTTGTTCATAAATGTTAGTGGGGTACAGAATAGTAAGTCATTTGCTATATCCATTATGCTATGACTAAGTCAATTTTGCTTACATATTCACCATCTTACGTATTTTACAGAATAGTATGAACTAAAGAAGGTAAAGGAAAAAAGTAGAATTTTAATTAATATGTAATGAAAATCACATGCAATCATGGGTTATATTCTCATTGGTTATTTTTCCTTCTCCCTTTTTTCATGTATTCATATAGTTGAATCCTGAATTTTGAGTTTTTCCTCTCCCTCTTTAGCCTTCTACATTGTTTCCCCACCCCCTTCCCCCTTCCCCAACCTCCTCTCCCACCCACTGATCCACTCCCCCTCCTATCTTGTCTACTTGTATTTTCCACCCTTAGATATGATTGTTCACTTTTCTATTTAAATATGTATAATTTTCCCTTTAAGTTAGATTTAGCTCCCACATAGGAATGAGACACATGGTATTTCTCTTTTTGAGTCTGGATTAATTCGCTTAAAATGATTTTCTCCAGTTCCATCCATTTTGCTGCAAATGATATAATTTCATTCTTCTTTCCTGCAGAGTAATATTCCGTTGTGTATATATACCACAATTTTTCAATTCATTTCTCTATTGATGGACATTTTGGCTGATTCTATATCCAGTTGTAAAGAGCATTGCATTAAGTATGGAAGTGCAGGTATCCCTACGGTATGATGACTTACCATCTTTTGGGTATATTGCCAGGAGTGGTCTATCTTGGTTTGGTGGTAGTTTTATTCTTATTTTTCTAAGGTACCTCCATACTGATTTCCAAAGTGGCTGAAGTAATTCACAGTCCCACCAGCAGTATAAAAGTGTTCCTTTGTCTCCACAGCCTCTCCAGCATCTATTACTATTTGTTTTGTTAGTCTTGGCCATTCTTACTGGAGATGGAATCTTAGTGTTGTTTTGATTTGCATTTCCCTAATGGCTAGGGATATTGAGCATTATTTCATGTGTTTATTGGCCATTCATGTTTCTTCTTCTGAGAACTATCTGTTCAGTCCCATTGTCCATTTATTTATTGGGTTATTTCTTATTTTGGTGTTTGTTTTCTTAAGTTTTTTGTATATTGTAGAAATTAGTCCTCTGTCAAATGTGTAGGATGCAAAGATTTTCTCCCATTTTGTGGCCTTTTCTCTTTATGCTGTTAATTGTTTCCTTTTCTGTACAGAAGCTTTTCAGTTTTATGTAATCCCACTTCTTAATGTGATTAATGGGATTAATCAGTTCTTAATGCAGTTTCCTGGGCAATTGGAGTCTTGTTAAGGAAATACTTGCCTATTCCCTACGTGTTGGAGTATGCTCCCTATCTTTTCTTCTAGTAGTTTTAAGGTTTCCGATTTTATGTTGATGTCTCTGATCCATTTTGAGTTGACTTTTGTACAGATTGAGAGATGTGGGTCTGTTTTCTTTCTTCTGCAAATGGATATCCAGTTTTTTCAGCACCATTTGTTGAAAAGTCCATGTTTAATCCTACGAACATACTTATCCCCTTTGTCAGAGATCGGGTAGCTGTAGTTATATGGATGTATTTCTGTCTTCAAATCTGTTCCATTGATCTTAATGCCTGTTTTTGTGCTATACCAAGCTCTTTTTGCCACCATAGCCCTGTTGTATAGTTTGAAGTCATGTATTGTGATGCCTCCTTCACTATTTTTGCTGCTTAGGATTGTTTTGGCTGTACACAGTCTTCTGCGCTTCCATATGAATTTTAGGACTGTTTTTTCTATTTCTGCAAAGTATGTCATTGGAATTTTGATGGGGATTGCATTAAATCTATAAATTGCTTTTGGTAGTATAGCAAATTTCAAACTATTAATTCTCTCAATCCATGAGCAAGGGAGGATCTTCCCTCTTCTAGTATTTTCTGCTATTTTTTTCTTTAATGTTTTGAAGCTTGCATTGTAGCAGTCTTTAGTGTCTTTAGTTAGATTAATTCCTAAGTATTTAATTTCCTTGGCCGGCTATTGTGAACTGTATTGTTGTCTTGATTTTCTGCTCTTCCTGTTCACTATTTGTGATAAGGAAGGATACTGATTTTTGAGTTTTAATTTTGTATCCTGCTATTTTGCTGAAGGTGCTTATTAGTGCTAGGAGATATTTTGTGGAATTTCTAGGGTCGTTTAAGTATAAGATAATGTCATCTGCAAATAAGGATAGTTTGACCTCTTCTTTCCCTATTTCTATTCCTTTAATTTCCTTGCCTGATTTTTCTGGCTATGACTTCACAATAATAAAAAAGACAGGAAAGAGTGGACATCTTTGTCTTCTTCCTGATTTAAGGGGGAATGATTTCAATTTCTCTCCATTTAAAATGGTGTTGGCTATAGGTTTCTCATAGATGGTCCTTATGATGTTGAGATAAGTTTCTTCTATGCCTAATTTCTTTAGGGGTTTTATCATGAGGAGCTGTTGAACTTTTTCAAAGGCCTTCTCAGTATCCATTGAGATGATCATGGGATTTATGCCTACAAGTCTCTTAACAAGTCTCTATGATCTCTTTAATGTGTTGCTGAATTCAGTTTGCCAGAATTTTATTGAGGATTTTTGCAACAATGTTAATTAGAGAAATTGGTCTATATTTCTCTTTATTTGTAGATTTCTTATCTGGTTTTGATATCAGGGTAATATTCATAGAATATCATAGAATTCATAGAATTCATAGATTGAATTTGAAAGTATATCTTCCTCTTGTATTTTATGAATTAATTTGAGGAGAATAGATATTAATTCTTCCTTAAAGGTTTGATAGAATTCAGCTATAAACCTGTTAGGACCTGAGCTTTTCTTTATTGGGAGGTTTCTTATTACTGCCTCTAACTCAATGGTTGATATAAGTATGTTTAATTAGCTTATATCCTCAGGACTTAGTTTGGGTAAGTCATACACATTAAGGAATTTATCTGTTCTGTTTTCATTTTTTGACAAGTACAATTTCTCAAAGTAGTCTCTGATGACCTTTTGAATTTCATTGATGTCCATTGTTATGTCCTACTTTTCATCTCTGATTTTTACAATTTGGGCCTTTTCTCTTTTTCTTTTCATGAGTCTGGATAAGTGTGTGTCAATTTTGTTAATCTTTTCAAAGAACCACCTATTGGTTTTGTTAATTTTTTTGTGTTCCTTTTAGTCTCTATTTTGTTAGTTTCTGCCTTGATCTTAATAATTTCTGTGTACTCCTTTTGGTTTGGCTTGTTGTTGGCTTTCTAGTGCCTTGAAGTATATCATTAAGTTATTTAATTGGGCCTTTCCTAACTTATTGAAGACATACACGATTATGAATTTCTGTCTTAGAATTGCCTTTGCTGTATCCCATATATTTGGGCAGGATGTATTTTCATCTTTTTTTTTTTTTTTTGATCGCAGGAACTTTTTAATTTCTTTTCTGATTCCTTCTGTGACTCATTGATCATTCATAAGTGTGTTATTTAGTCTCCATGTATTTGAAGTTTTTCTTCCTTTTAGTTCTAGTTTTATTTCATTGTGTTCAGGTAAGGTATAGGAAATGATTTCTTCCTTCCTTTCTTTCTTTCTTTCTCTCTTTTTTGTATTTGTTGAGGCCATTTTGTGGAATAAAATGTGGTCTATTTTAGAGAAAGTTCCATATGGTGCTGAGAAGAATGTGTATTCCTCCTCTGATGAATGGAATATTCTGTAAATATCTATTAGGTCCAGTTGGTCTATGGTGCTGTTTACGCCCATTGTTTCTCTATTAATTTTTTGTTTTGATGACCTGTCTCTTGGAAGAGAGTAGGGTATTGAAATCTCCCGTAATTTTTGTGTCTTGACCAATGTGTTCCTTTATCACCAATAAAGTTTGTTTTATGAAGTCTTTGTTGTTGTTAGGTGCCATCAAGTCGGTATCTGACTCATAGCAACCCTCATAGGGTATTCAATGGCTGACTGTTTCGGGATTATCTTGGGAATGGATTGCCAGGTCCTTTTCCCATTTTTGCGGTGCTGGGAATTGAACTCAGGACCTCAGAGACTGCAGCACAGTGCTCTACCAACTGAGCTAGATCTCAGCCCTCTATGAATTTAGGTGTGCCTATATTTGATGAATTGGGAGAAGGACGTGGTAATCCACTCCCAAGGCAATCCCGAAACAGTCAGCCATTGAAAACCCTATGAGGGTTGCTATGAGTTAGATGCCGACTCTACGGCACCTAACACAACAACAACAATGTATTTGATGAATAAATATTAAGTAACATTATGTTTTCCTCATTGGCTATTCTTTTAGTAATATGTAGTGACCATTTTTTCCCCTTTATTGGTAAATGTTGGTGGGGTCCAGAGTAATACAGTATTTGCTTTTTCCATTATGCAATTGTTACATCACTTTTGATTACACTTTTACCAACTTATGAGGTTTAGGGAAGCTTTGGATAATATGTAGTAAAACCCATGCATATTTGGGTTCTGTTCCCCTATTTTTCCTATGTACTCATGAGTTTGCATCATTATATTGAGATTATCCTCTCCCCCTTTATCTCTCTTTGTTGTTTCTCCTCCCCATTCCACCTTCTTCAGTCTTTACTTCCCTTTGTTAGTTTCCTGTTTCCTTTCTACTCTTTATATTATGACTTCTTCACTGAGTTTAGCTGTGCATTTTTATATATCCACTTATGTACGGATGTTTTTCTTCCTTTAAGTAAGAGTGTAGTCACTATTTTTGTTTCTTCTGATTGGTTTGGGATTGAAGTCTAAATTTTCAGGAATTAGTATAGCTACCCCTTCTTCTTCATGTTTTTTGTTTTGTTTTTTTTTTGTTTGTTTGTTTGTTTTCATTTCCACATGCTTGGTATATTGTTTTCCAGCCTTTAATTTTCAGGCTTTTATGATATTTGTGGGTGAGATGAGTCTCTTGAATCCCACATACCAAAGGTTTTGTTTTTTAATCTAGTTGGCCAGTTGGTGCTTTTTGAATAGTGAGTTATGACCATTTACATTTAGCGTAGTTATTGAGAGGAGCTTATTATTCTGCATCATTTTCGTGATTGTTTTGTTTCTTTGGTGCATATTTAGCTTGTCATGTTCATGAATTCCTCTCATGTGTATTATTCATTTCTTTGGTCTTGCATTTGGGCTTGTCTTGCTTTTTCCATATGTGATATTTCTTTATGAATCTTCTACAATGCTGGCTTGGTGGTCACAAATCACTTAAATTTGTCATTATCATTGAATGTCTTAAAATCTCCATCTATTTTTAAAAGATAGCTTTGTGGGATAAAATAATATTGGTTGGTAGTTATTCTTTTTCAGGACTTGAATAATATCTGACCATGCTTTCCTTGCCTTTAGAGTTGTTGTTGAGAAGTCAGCTATTATTCTGATGGGCTTCTCTTTGTAAGTGAGTTGATGTTTCTCTCTTGCAGCCTTTAAAATAGCTCCTTTGCTTTCTAGATATAGCATTCCAATTATATTGTGCCCTAGAGAGGATATGTTCTGGTCTACTCTATTTAGAGTTCTGGATGCTTTCATGGCTTGGGTGTCTATTTCTTCCCTTAAATTTGGGAAATTTTCAGCTATTGTTTCATTGAAAAGTTTTCCATGCTTCTAGTATTCATTTCCTTTATGAACACCCTGTACTTGAAGGTGGCATCTCTATTTTATCAAGGACCTCTTGAGTGTATTGATCATAATGCCTCATCTTTCTATCTTCCTTGGCATCTAAATAGGTAAGTTCTTCAACTTTTTCTTTAGTATCAGAAATCCTATTTTTGGCTTCATCCAATCTGGATACAGAAGATTCTACTGTTATATTAAGTTGATTTACTATGTTTTGTAATTCCATAATTTCTATTTGATCCATCTTAGGATCTTGATTTCCTTGATGAATTTTCCTCCTAAGTTGGATACTTTTTTTCTCCAATGTTTCAGTTCCTCTCAGCTGTTTGGTTGTGGTGTCTTTGAGGTCTTTCAACATACTTATAAGCAGACTTCTAAATTCTTTTACTGGCATATCTAAAGTTTGGATTACTTTAAAATCTGCTATTGAAGGATTTTGATCTTTCAGGGCATCCCCTTCAACCTGTTTTTCCATGTTTCATGTGATTTTAGGTGGAGCCTTTCCCATTGCTGAGTCTGGATATTACTGCTCTATATGCCTGGTGTGGCCCTTGGTATAATGCCTTCTTCTGGAATCTTGAACTTGAGTTTAACTCAGAAGGTAGAAAATTATCTGCTGCTAGACTATTAGCTTTATCCATTCTTACCTTTATAATTCTGATTAATCTTGTTTGAGGCCTGGTGTTCTTTAAGGAGATATCTACTCTGATACACACACACACACACACACACATATATATATATTAGGAAATGTCCTATTTTGGTTTTGATAAATAAATTTGGGAGATATTAATTGACTAGGGTAAACAGACTAATGGTTGAAAATTATATGTAGTGAGGTTAGTGGAGAAAGTTTATGAAGTCTATGGAAGTAGAGGGAGAGGTAAGATTATGTGGCAGAAAGCTAGAAAGAGTCCAAAGGCAATAACCAACTCAGCATAACCATAATATAAGAGCACTGAGATCAACAACCAGGGACCTCCAGAGGTACAAAAGTAAGGGAGATAAAAATACAAATGATTGAAAGTCTGGCCTGACAACAACTCAACTCATACTGACCATAATTCAGACCATGGCACGGTCACTCCATTCCCTATGACTCCTGCCTGTTCTCTGGATATTGCCAAAGAGCTGTTCCCATCCTTGCTTTCCTCCTCTGTAGCAGCTCAGTTCTCAGAGAGGGTGCACACCCTCCAAATCTGTCTAGTCACTCTCGTGACAATCCAGTTCTGGTCCCTCTGGCCCACAAACTGTCAGGATCTCCACAAGGACCTCAGGTGCAATGCCCTTAGTGGCCACTTTCTCCAGAATTGTGCACTGCCAAGCATCAAACACTAGTGTTTTCTAGGGAAATTGTAGCCTAAATAGCTGGGCTTGTGTTGTCTGCAGCCCTCACTGTGGGCATTTGGGTTTTGCTACCCAGTACAGGCATAGACAGTTCCCCAGACTCACTTTTAGGCCTGCTGCATGGTGCTCTAGCAGAAGACAAGCTTCCTGGGGGTTCCAAGCTGTTGGAATATGCTCAGTAGCCCCCAATTTCTCAGGGCTGTCGGCAGCTCACTTCAGATATTGTTTAACTGTATGAGCAGTGCTTCTGATTCAGAGTGGTCCCTATAACCACCAGGAGACTCTAGGTGCTGCTATGCCCTCTTCCTTTTTTTGGGGGGGGTAGGGGTTACTAGGGCTAGAACTCAGGGTCTCGTGCTTCCATGCTTTGCAAGTGCTATACCACTGAGCTCTACCCCTAGCCCATGTTTTTACTTTTTGAGACACAGTCTCGCTAAATTATGCAGACTCTCTCTGGCAGACTCAAACTTGTGATCCTCCTGCCTCTGCCTCCCAAGTTGATGGGATTACAGGCATGCATCACTGCACCCGGCTTTCTGTCCTCTTCTCAGAGTAGCCCATGGCTAGGCTTGGGGATTGTTTACTTAAATGGGCAATGTCTAGAGTACATTATGGCTCCAGTTCCTTAACTGCCCCAGGCTGTTGGGTGGGAATGGTATCCCTTTGTCTCACTATGTCCACTTAGCATGGCTGCTCCCCAACAGGTATTGGCTGCATTTTCCTGTACCCTTTGTTCAGAGGTCAGCCTCAGATTTTTGCTAGTCTGCTCTGCCTTTCAGGGGGCTCCAAATTACCGTCATGGGTGCCCACGTTTTCCCATTGGGGCAGGCTCCGCCGCACCTCCAATCTTGTTCTCTGCACTACCTCTGACCTAGAGCTCATCTGGGAGTTGCTGACTGTCTCAGCTGAGGCAGTCTGGTCTGTAAATTAGTTCCTGATCCTATTTGGTGGAATTTTTATTTTGTGCATGTCAGGCTCTGTGCCCCAACTTGTTCAAGTGGATAGAGTTTGGTCCCACGCTCGCCGTTGCTTGTCCAGGTTGGGTGCCTCTGAAGTGGCATCCTGCTTATTCCATTTCTTCTCAGTAGCTAAATGTTCTGCTTTTAATCTGGTGTCATAGGACAGTCAATTTTCCACTGGTTAAAACTGTTCTCTAGTATTCTCTGTTCTTAGTAGAGACCTTTGCAGATGGATCCTAACTCTTTTTTTCTTCCCCAGTGAGCCATTGTTTGTTAACCCCTCTAAAACCTCCAGACAGGCCAAGTGCTGTGGCACATGCCTGTATTCCCAGTAACTAGGGAAGCTGAGGCAGGAAAATAGCGAGTTTGAGGCTAGAAGCAGCCTGTGCAATTTAGTGAGACCATGTCTCAAAATAAAAAATAAAAAAGAGGCTAAGGGGGCAGCGTAGTGGTAGAGTGCTTGCTTAGCATCCATGAGGCTCTGACTTCAATGCTACCCACATCCACACTGGGCAAAAATGAACAAACAAACAAAAAAACCAGGCAGATGGCTTGTTTACTCAGGGAGCTCTTGTCCATTCTTTCCTTCCTGAACCCATACTTTTTAATAGGTGTTAGAAGTCTAGCTCCCTGACACCAAGCTCCACATCACCACCTAGAAGTTCTATGGCCTCTTCTTGGTAACTGCTCATATTTATTTTTCTATGTTATTCCTGGTATCCAATGATTCTTTTTAATTGATCAAACTTAGCTCCTTGGAAAATATTTTTTTTTACATTGTATCCAACATTTCTATGCCAAGGGGCCTGATTGAGTTCAGTGAGTTGGAACAGTTAGTAAATTTTTATACATATTAGTATAATTATTTTATAATGAAATATGACCTATTTCTCTGCCATTTGACATAGCATGTACCTCTTGTCACAAGGGAGGAACATCCTTTAGACCAGTTGCCATCTGGCATTGGGCTTGAAGTATATGGGACATAAAATTATGTCCTGAGTTCTAATGTTGAAGTCCAATATTGGATGGCAGCTGTTTTTCAGGAAACCAAGATGGATATCTCTAATCTTCACCCTGTACCACAGTGTCTGGCACCTAACAGTTGCTAAGCAAATGTCTTCATAATTGAATAATAACTACAAACAAATTATAATTGGAGATGATGAGAATTCTTGGCATGTCTTTCATGGTAGAAAAAAAATCTTGGAATTAGAGCAGAGAGTTGCAATCAGGGTGTTTTTTATTTTAGGGCCCATAATGATTTGTAGTCCCAATTCAGCATCTGTTTTACCATTCCATACCTTTCCCACCCTACATAATGATGCCTAAATTCTTAGCTGAAGTGTTTAGGAATGATTCATCTTCCCTTAGATAACATATACTGATTACTTGCTATGTGCTAGACATGATGAGGAATAGAATGATGACTAAGACTCATGTTCTACCTTCTACCCTCAACTGCTCTATAGTTTAATGGTAGGATGTACAAGCAGAAGTATGCAATGAACAAAAAGAAAAATAACTATTCCTTGTCAAATGCTTTCAGTGTGCCAGATACCGTGCTAAGAATTTCTCATGAATTAGCTCATTTAATCCTCACATAGCCCTGCAGAAGTGGAAACTGTTATTGTCTCCATTTTACCAAGTGTGCTAAAGCACAGCTAAGTTAAGAAACACCTCCAAGTCCACACAGCCAGAAATGGACAGATCCTGGATTGAGATCCTGATTCCCATAATTAAGTAGATGCATAAAATTGTACAATTAAATTTAGCAAAGAATGGAAAATATAACAAATAGATAGAAAGAGGGAGGGGATTAGCAAAGGGAAGTGAAGATTGTGGAAGATGGGAAGGGGAGGAGAAATTATGTAAAGGAATAAAGCGGGAGTGGATAATCTCAATGGAAACTATGCAACTTCATGAGTACATGGGAAAAATAGGGGAATATAACTCAAATATGGACATGAGTTTTACTACATGTTAGTCAAAATGTTCCATAAACCTTGTAAATTGATGAAAGTGTAACCAAAAGTGATGTAATATAATAGTTGCATAATGGAAACAGCAAATGTTGTGTTACTCTGTACCCCACCAACATTTACCAATTAAGGGGGAGGGAGAAATAGTTCCTAGACATGATGTAATTCTAGAAAGCCCTGTTAGTGTATTGCTCTGTCTAGGACTGCAAGGAAATTCCCAGTTCTTGATTATTCCACATGAAGAGGGTTAGATTTATAATGATAAAGATAACAGTTCTTTGCCAGATATTTAAATATACATGTATAAAGTTATGTGCTGAAAATAATTTTTTTCATTAGCATAAAAAAGAGATCCCAATTGCCAACCTCAATGGTTCAAATATTTTGCCATTTGGCTGTGCAAATAATCCAGGACTCAAAGGGATAGGCTCTTTAACAGGTATTCAAGCTTAAGCTGAGAATACAAGTGAAGATTCAGGAAAATATTTTCCTGAATCTATTTTCCTAGTGTGTTGAAGAATAAGTGGTATTTTGACAGAAATGAGCAAAGAAGTGTCCTAGAAGTAGGAATTGCATGGGCCAAGGCAGAGGTCAGAAGAAGACACTGCCGCATGTTTGGGGAACCGTAGGTAAATAGGGTGACATGGCTGAGCCTGGGCTGTTTGTGTGGGAAAAAGCAGGAAGGAAGAGTTGGTTGGGATTTAAATTTTAGATAAAAGATTTTGGAGCTGAAAGTGGGGAGGAGGTATGTGGCCTTTCTGTCACTATTGATCATAAATAATAGT
The DNA here is from genome assembly GCA_007922755.1 of Pedetes capensis. Lineage (NCBI taxonomy): Eukaryota > Metazoa > Chordata > Mammalia > Rodentia > Pedetidae > Pedetes > Pedetes capensis. The sequence goes on along the minus strand of VMDO01013853.1, from coordinate 23,565 downwards.
AAAGCCAAGCATGCTTGTACTGTCATACTTGTAATCAAAGTGACTTGGGAGACAGAAGCCAGAGGATCACAGGTTCAAGGCCAGAGGCAGCCTATATAACTTAGTGAGAACTTGTTTCAATTTAAAGAAATTAAAAAGGGGCTGAGAGTACAGCTCAGTGGTAAAGCACTTGCAAAATATGCATGAGACCCTGGATTAAGCGTCCCAGTATCACAAATAGGCAAATGAAAAAACAAAACTAAACACAAAAGACTCCAGTAAAGCCTATGAACAATTGAAGCCTCTAAAATTTACTGAATCTACTCTCTGCGGTAACTTTTCTCCCTAGAACACTAGTTTGCAATATTTATTTATTTGATTATGGATCCTTAGAGTAAAAGCAATGCTTTTGGTCGTTGTTGTTTTGCTGGTTGGGGCGGGGAACTCACTACACAGCCCAGGCTGGCCTTGAGCTCACAATCCTCCTGGCTCAGCCTCTGGAGCCCTGGAATTACCGGAGTGTTAGTTGAGAACTTATCTCAGAGAGGAAATTAGATAATTCTAGAGGTTTTAACATCTTTTCTGGGGTTCAAAGCAAGGCTTTCTAACCTTTGGACTCTGGACTCATGGTTGAGTGTTTGGAGCCTGGGACCTCAGGAAATTGTGGGCAAAGTTTTGTGTTGTATGAGCATATGTGCTTCTTGTCTAGGGATATGTTCCATCAGATGCATTACTTTCAGCCAAGAAAGGTGGTACATTCCGGTAATTCCAGCGCTCCAGAGGCTGAGCCAGGAGGATTGTGAGCTCAAGGCCAGCCTGGGCTGTGTAGTGAGTTCCCCGCCCCAACCAGCAAAACAACAACGACCAAAAGCATTGCTTTTACTCTAAGGATCCATAATCAAATAAATAAATATTGCAAACTAGTGTTCTAGGGAGAAAAGTTAGCAGCCACCTCAGTGGAACCTTCCTTGGAGCCAGGAACTGGACATTTTAGATGACCCAACATCTTGGGATTCTGCAGAAGTCAAAATTGTGTTTAAATTCCAGACTCACAAGCACAGTTCTCCATCGTGCTTACCATCGCGTGCTCAGGCGTGCTCTGGCAAGGCCTGCCTTCTGTGGGCCTCTGCCCCAGGATCGCAGGTCATCTTGGTTAGGAATCCCAACCACGCTGGTGTTCAGCAAAGGCAAAATCTGACTGTGAAAGTGTCATTATGAACTAGGTCACTCTCAGGTTCTGTCCCAGGAGGTTTGTGAGGGCAACAGGAAACTGAAATTTCCACACAGATGACAGCTTTCTGGAAGGCATACTACCCACTGCTTTTAAAACTCAACCCACCAGAGCCACTCAGCAGGAAGCAGTCTTGAGGATGAGGCAATTTATGGGCAAAGGCTGTGAGAAAATCCTTTATTTCTTCCTCTTTGTCATGTCATTTCAAGACTTGCCTGGCAGGCCTTGTCATGACCAACATCAGCCAAAGCAAACGAGGGCAGAGAGGAAGAAGTGCGGGTGACGGAAACAAGGTTTCCAGGCAAGTCATTTGTTTCATAGAAATATTTATAGTGGAGGCTGGTTTAGTCATAAGAAGATGTTTGGCATTGTGATACTCTTTGATAAAGGGAAAGAATCTTCAGCATATTTTTTAAGATTAGAACTGTTTGCATGGGGCAGAAAGCTTAAAACATTATAGAAATGTTAATCCTTCTCATGGAGACCAAATTTGGAATTGGGCAATCTGTGCGGTAGTTTGTCAACTCCATAATCAGCAGGGACCATGGCTGCCTCCTGCTTGTTCTTCTTCCAGGCTTAGGGAATTCCTTTGTGATGCAAGTGGCTCCTCACTTTCCAGTCATTTACATCCATACACCCACCTAAAGGATTGAGGAAGGAGGAGCTCATTGAACACTTCCCCAGAAAACTCAAGTCACAGTTCAGTTTGCATTCTATTATCTAGCATACACTGGCAATAAATATAATGTCTGACATTCTTTTAATGAGTGAATCTATGTTTTTTAAAAAAGAAATGGCCAATTGCTTAAATTTCCCATATGAATGTGGCAATGATCAAGCATCCACTAGTAGTCCTTGTTGTTAGGTGCCATCCAGTCTGGTCTGACTCAAAACGACCCTATGCACAACAGAATGAAACATTACCCAACAGTGTACCATGCCTGACACTATTGTCAGTGCTTCTTTGCTATTCATGGGGTTTTTAATGGTTAATTCTTTCAAGAGTGGATTACCAGGTTCTTCTCCCAAGCCTGCAGCACCTGGTATTACCAGGCAGTCTCCCATCCAAGGACTAATCAGGTCAACCCTGTTTAGTTTCCAAGATCAGGTGGGATTAAATACCAGGGTGCTGTGACTGCAGACTCCCTTAGTAGACCACACTGGAAGTTTGAAGATTATTTTTAGGATTGTTTCCTTTAGGATCTACGCTGGAATCTGTTGCCTGGTGCTCAGAGGCCTAGTCAAAGTTGTTGTTGTTGTTAGGTGCTGTGAGTCAGTATCCAACTCATAGCGACCCTCATGACCAAAAGTCATAGAAGTTTAGAGCTTCAAGAGCTTTCAAAGTCATCACTCCTAACATTGTAATTTTATAAATGCAGAAACAGAGGCTCAGAGAGATTAAGGAATACAGAGTAAAACCAGATCACAGTTATGAAAAGTCAATGGCAGAGTTAGATCTGGCACCTACAGCAACTGATTTCAAATCTAAAGCTTTATCTGCTATCCAGGCATTCTTCTCTATTCAGTCCTCCTTTCCCTTCCTTCTTATTTCCTCCCTTCCTCCCTTCCTTCTTACCTCCCTCCCTTCTTCCTTCCTTTCTTTCCTTCCTTCTTTCCTTCTTCCATCCCTCCTTTTCTTTCTTTCTTTCTTTCCTTCCTTCCTTCCTTCCTTCTTTCTTTCTCTTTTCTTCTTTATCTTTCTTTCCTTCTCTCTCTCTTTACTTCATTTTCTTTCTTTCTTACTTTTTTTCTTTCTTTCTCACTTTAGAGGAAAAAAGTGTTACACTGATGGAAATCCAGTAGATTTCCTTACAACTGAAATTTCTACCTTAACCACTGACCATAGAAAATATTTCTGACATTACCAATCCACCTTCTTATCTTCATTCGAGTGGAGTGCAAGAGATGGGATTTATTTTTCCTTAAATTTACACTATCTTGCAGTGAGTTAGGTCCAGTGTCTGACCATAGCTCACATTTCACATCTCACCTTGAACTCAGTGTGCACACAGACCATGTAAGAAAGATATTGACAATGTTTTATAAGGGGTGCCAAATCTTCACTAGTTTTTTTTCCCATAATATGGGTTGTGATCAAAAGATATGAATGATTAAATAAAAAATTATTATAATAAAAGACCCACTGCCATTAATCTCCCTCAAAATGCTCTACCTGGATTTGAACACACTTATCCTGTCATTCTTGCCACTTTTCTGAAGCAATTCTGAAAGGCCTCCTTCATGCATACCTCTTTAAAGTGTTGAAAAGTAAAGGTGTCACATTGAAGACGAAGGTACAGTTGACTCATGGCATGGTATTTTCAGTTGCCTCATGTGCTGGGATTTAGCTCAGTTGGTAGAGTGCTGCTCTGTAGTCTCTGAGGCCCTGAGTTCGATTCCCAGAACTGCAAAATGGGAGAACATGGCAATCCACTCCTGAGGCAATCCCGAAACAATCAGCCATTGAAAACCCTGTGAGGGTCACTATGAGTCAGACACGACTCTATGGCACCTAACAACAACAAGAACATGTGCTTGTGAAAGCTGGACAGAAAATAAGGGAGACAGGAGAAAAATTAATGCTTTTGAATTATGGTACTAGAGATGAATATTGTATATAGCATGGACAGCCAAAAGAACCAACAGATCTATCCTAGAAGAAGCGCAACCACAGTGCTCCTTAGAGGCAAGGACGGTTAGATGACATCTTACATATTTTGGACATGTTGTCAGGAGGGACCAATCCTTGGAGAATGACATCATGTTTGGGAAAGTGGTGAAAAAAGGGAAGACCCTCAACTAGATGAATTGATACAGTGACTACAACAATGGGCTTAAACATAGAAAAGATTGTGTGCATAGCACATTGTCAAGGAGTGTTTCATTCTGTTGTATATAGGGTTGCTATGAGTCAGACGTGACTTGACAGCACTTAACAACAACAAACTTTCATGAGTGATTTTAGTTGTACTGTTGTGGCTGCCTTGATGTCTTGACTTGATTCAAGATGTCTATCTTTGATGGTCATTTTGACTTTGAGGAAGAGCCAGAGGTCACACCAACATCAGATCTAGTGAATAAGGTGGATGAGGACACATTGTAATGTTTTTATCTGACATAAATTGTAGTACTAGAAGCAATGTGTGACATGGAGCATTGTCATGATCATAGATAAGACTAAAGACACTCACAAAAGAGGACTTCCAGAACTGCTTCAGAAAGTAGAAAGAATGATGGGATAAGTGTGTTCAAAGCTGGAGATAGTATTTTGAGGGAGATTAATGGCAATGCATATTTTACTATAATAAATTTTTAAAATTTAAATGTTCACTCTATTTTTTGATCACATCTTATATGTATGTGTGTTGGATGGTATGAATAAAGCAATGGAAAGTTTAGAAGTAATAGAAAAGTTAGCCCAATAAACAGTTGGCTCATTTTTTGGTAAAAAATGATTTTTCATGCAATTATGATATTTGTGCAGTAACTCAGTCAATATTATAGGGCATTGGGCTGAAGCTTCTATGACCTGGTGATATTCTTTAAAAACTATTGGCTAAAAAATAAATTCCTTATATCACCTTGTTTTAGTAGCCACTGGGGAGGATCTTTGTAGACTTTAATAAGCTATAAGTGCTGTCTTAGGTGCTTTGGTCATTTTTCATCAGGAAACAGAGTGATTTTCATAAAAGGTCAAATGTGGGAGGGCAAGTAAGTAGCTTTCCCTGGATCTGCCTGGGAAAAGATGGGTTGAGCAGAATTCTCACGCCCAGGAGGAGGCCTGGGCAAGCAAGACTGAGATGCAACATGGTGGCAAATTATGGCCTTTCGCTCTGGTAGAGAAGTTATTTCATTGCCTTTTCATTGTTAGGTCCTGTCAAGTCAGGTCCGACCCATAGGGACCCTATGTACAACAGAATGAAACACCCCCGACACTGTGCCATGCACACAATCTTTCTGTGTTTCAGCCATTGTCGTAGCCAATGTTTCCTCTCATTTTGAGTGGTGCCACAACAGCAAAAGGCAGTCCAAGTGGTTTTACTTCATTCCCATCATAAAAGACGACTCTACTTTGAGATGGAGAAGGACCTGGCAATCCACTCCCAAGGCAATCTGGAAACAGTCAGCCATTGAAAACCCTATGAGGGTCGCTATGAGTCAGATACCGACTCGATGGCACCTAACAACAACAACAACAACTTTGAGATGGCAACTCTTCTCTAGTCATTTTTTGAATGCCTTCCAGCCTGGAGTGCTCATTTTCCAGCACTATATTTGACAGTGCTTCTCTGCTATTCATAGGGTTTTCAATGGCTGTTTCAGGAGTGGGCTGCTGGGTCCTGCTCCCTAGCCTGTCTTGGTCTAGAAGCTCAGTTGAAACCTGTCTACTAGCTGATACCTGTCTACCAGCAGAGTGGCCCTGCTGGTATCTGAAATACCACCAGCATAGCTTTCAGCATCACAGCAACACACAAGCCAAGCCCATACAGAACAATGAGCTGACAGACATGTGCCTTAGGTCCCTGAAAATCAGAGGTTGAGGGCTCCATGATGTCAGGTGATAAATGTTTGTAGATGCCCTCTGAGAATGAGGAGGGGCCTCAGATAATAGTAACATATATCATGAAAGGCAGATTGTGGTGAATGGTTAGGAAAGGATTGAGGTCTCCCAGCAGGAAGTAGTTACTCCACTAGTGGAGGACTCAGACAGGCATATGCATGGGCATTTGATCCATGCTGACCTGGCCTCTTGTGTCTCACTGTCCCTCAGACAACCCTATTTCTTCTTGCAATGTCTGATCTCTTTCTCCCAAAGTAGAGCACAGCAGGGTGACAGTTACTGATATTTAAGGGGTCTGAATCCTTGGATTCTAGGTGACCGAGGGATTATCCTTTCCCACTGTGGGGCCTTTGTCCTATCTGTTAAATTTATCCCTCAAATCTCCTTCTCCAGGTCTCAGTGACAATGTCATCTCCTTAGAGACACCCTTCCTGTCCACCTCCCAACCCCAGGTGTCACACCATGTGCCCAGCATTTTCTCTTGATCTCATTACCCTAGGTCACTTTCTTCTTGACTCTGATCTGTAACTGGGATGATCTGGGGCTCTCATTTCCTCACAGGTGGCTTGTTTTGACTTTGCCCACCAGATTGGCAGGCAGGGTTTGGCACAGGACAGATGCTCATCCAATGTTTTTGATGGCTTGCTGACTGCAGAAGAGTATGAAGTTCTCCTGGGAGAGCAGAATCCAGGCGGATCCCACTAGGCTAGATGAGGAGGACCACATCTTCTTTTTAGCATTTCATACACCTGGACTTTTTCTCTGAAGCTCTTAGCACTGTTCGTACGTATTCACATATTTGTGAGACTGTTTCTTTAAGGCCTTTGTCTCCTACTAGGATAAGGATTCATAACCTTTTCGTGCCTAGGTTTGTTTTGGTGTCTGATGAAGCCTATAGACTCTTCAGAACAAGGTGTGGGTTTTTGTTGTTTTTGTTGTTTTGTTTGTTTTGTGGTGCGGAGGGCAGAACTCAGGCCTTGTGCACACTTTGAACATGATACATCACTGAGCTGACTGAGCTGCACCTCCAGGCCCTTTTTATTTCTTACCTGGAGACAGGCTCTTGCTAAGTAATGCAGGCTGCCTCTGGCCTTGAACCTCTGATCCTCTTGCCCCCAGCTCCCAAAAAATTGGGATTACAGGCATGTACCACTGCACCCAGTTAAGAATAAGGTTTTTAAATGCATAAAATGGGAGTATAAAAGAAACTCACTATATTGAAATGAAATTATTGAAATTGTAAAATACAGGGCTGAGGATATAGCTCAGTGGTAGAGCATGTGTTTAGCATGGCCAAGGCCCTTGGTTTGACACACACACACACACACACACACACACACACACACACACATCCAAAAGTGTTAAGATACAAACTTGTGATACATCTACATATATAGTTTTTCATTAACACATTAAAGAACGAAATCCGGTGGCAGAACTAAGACCTTTCATAATTTTAATTTCTGAGTGGTGATGAGCACAATTTTTTTTTTTTGAGATATCCACAAAAATAGTAACCTGACATGGAAATGTCTGTGGTTCCTTTTGGTGAAAGGGTTACCTTTAATACTGTTATAGTTAGTGGCCTATATCCCTGACAGAATAAAATGCCCAGTCTCAGTAAGAGATTAGTAAAAATAAACATGTGATTTATTTTGTCCATTCACTTTTAATGACTCTGGAATCTCGCCACAGATTCTAGGGGTATCCCTAGGTCCAAGGTTAATAATTCCTGCACTCAAATACATTGCTTAGGTTTGATTCACCATTTTAACACTAGTACCTAAGACATAGCAAGTCCTCCTTATATATTTTATAGAAGGAAAGGGAATTTTTTGTGTGTCTGACACCACCCTCACAACAAGCTTTCTGAGTGAGTGAATGAATGAATGACTTCTGTAGACAGGGTACTAAACTAGTCAGTAATAAGTGAGAGTGTTCCTTCCCCCCAGCAGTTCCAATAATGATTGTATCCTGAGTGAGGGCTTTTGCATTCCAATGAAACCCACCAAGTGCCTCATCCATAGCCAAGGTGGAATACATGTTTGAATGATGAAATACCTCTTTAGGCAAAAGAGAAAAATACCACTTGTAATTAATCAGGTATGATGGGTCAGTGCTTTAAGATGTCTCTCAGACCAATCTGCTTTCTCCTTGGGCTGCCTTTGGCTCCCTCCCCATCAGCAAGATCAGCAGCTTTACAGTGACAGTAGCCCTCCTTTGGAGCCAGTCTCCCTTCACCCCTTGCCCCAAGCCCATCACCCCTTGCCCTTGGTGAGCTGTCTTGGATGGACCCCTTTTCCTGTCCTGTGGGAAAAGGACATGCCATGTGGGATCGCAGGCTCACTAGGAATCTGGCCATCATCTGACAGATTTCAGGCCCTCATGAATACCAACCAAAAAGATCAACCCTATATGGATGGTTGTTCTCATGATGTCTTACAAGTCAGCAGTCAGTAGACGGGACTTCAATGAAAACTTGATGCCAGTAGAGATGAGATCAAATTCACAACTCAGTGCCTCAAAAAAGTCTCCTAATATAGTAGTGGTACAGAAGCCAACATGCATCTTTTGGTAGCAGGCACTTCTTGAAAACTTTGGAATGCGTCTAAGACAGTTAAGGACAAATGAATATTCATGCAATCGCTATAAAAGTGAATGATTTATTTCTTAATAGGGGAAAGATAAATCGCTTGGGGAAATAAGCAGCAATTTAAGGTGGCTCTAAAAACGATGTTACACATATACCTGCTTTACTGTGATTACACGGTACACTTATCAATGTTATCATGTAGATCAAATAGTAAACAGGCTCTGGTGTTTCCCACCAGATTTACCCTTAAGTTCATTGGCTTGCTTAATGTGATAATAAGTAGTAGCTAATTATACCTTTCCAGGATTACAGTGCCCTGCAAGTAATGGTTTGAGTCTAGACATGTTCTTCTGGCTATCTGAGTATCTGATTGTCCTTTTTTTAGGTTTGTGGGGTAGGTGTTTTCTCAGGTAATCTAGGAAAGATACTAGATATGGATTCAGTGCTATAAAACAATTCTCCTTGAGCTTCATAAAATTTCTGGTTTATGCTGCAAATGAGGCACTCAGTGGACTTGTGTATTGTCAAACTCTGCTTCCTTTCCATGTGGGATCAGTGGCCTCCTGTTCAATGATTCCTTGGGAATCTATGCTTTCAAACCTGGTTGCCTGTTAGATCCCTCAGGAGTGATTTTTATTTATTTTTAGCTAAGTCTGACTGGAAACCACCTCAGGTATTGATGTAACCACCCCATATTGAGCAGCCAGGATTGAGGGCTGCTACTCTAAATCCCCACCACTACTCTCAAAGACTTTTCTGTTCAGATAATTCTAGATGGCTCTCAGCTTGAGGCCCACGCTCCCTGTTCAAAAGTCATTAGCAGTTGTTGGAACCAGATGACCGCCTAATGGAGTCTCTCTGATATAGAAGGATTAAACATTTATGAGAGTAAGGGAGCCCCAGTTTCCCCTATTTGAGATCAGAAAGTGATATGGACTAATTCTATGAGATTTTAAAATGTGATCCCTCAGCAATGATGAGGGCATTTTGTAGTTTATTAGATTGTAGATTAACTGCTTAATGACAGATTGCAGGTTTTATATCAAATTCCCAAAAGACTCAGCAATTTGGTCTCTTCCTTGCTTTCTACTCTTATCTGGAGTTGACTGTGCTCCACATCTGATAATCCTACAACACAGGGAAGAACCTTGTTACCTCCAGAAGCTCAAGCTCTGGACGTTTTCACCCTTGCTGTGGCTCACACTGCTGCTTCCATGTAGCTCATAGAGCTGACCATGGGTATGTTGAGTGCTGCCATTTGAGAGACTCTGAACATGCAGCCAGAGGACCTATGTGAAGATGACCACATCAACAATGACTTTTTTCTCATCTCTACCCTTTGAAATTCTACTCAGTCCTTGGAGTTTGAACCCAGGGCCTCCTGCATGCTAGGCAAATGCTTTACCACTGAGCCACACCCCTAACCCTTAATATTTTTTTAATTGTGAAACAGTTTTGCTAAGTTCTGCAGGCTAACTCTGCCCTTGAACTTGTGGTCCTTCAGCCTCAAACTCCCAAGTAGCTGGGATTACAGGCATCTACCACTGTGCCCGCCTCTTATTCATCCTTAAAGATCCAACCCAAGTACTACTTTTTCCACAAAGACCTTTCTCCCTAGAACAACTGAGTCAGCATCTTTCTCTAATATGTTTTTATACCACTTTTGATTTCTATTCTATTCTTTGCAAATTCTTATATAGTCATTTCCAAGTTTCCATTTTAGAAGGCTTTAAAAATAGGGCAAAGCTTGTAACATCCTCATTTTAACCTGGTCATTTGGGCAATGTAACTTGCATAAGGTTACAATCTTCATGTTTGTCCTTCCCGTCTGATGGCAATGACCTCAATAGTTAAAGCCCAGCTTCATTCCTGCAATAAATATTTGCAAAATTTAAAGAAAAATAATGCCTCAGTATTCTCTAACACAGTTTAAGTACCAGGGTAGTTACTTCAAAGGACATGTGGCATTTGTTCAGGATGGCTCATGAGTGACTGTCAAGTCTTGATTAGAACATTGAGATATCTAATCCAGTGATTCTCAACTAGCATCCCCCCCCAAGATGGCTTTGGAGATATTTATGGAATATTTTTGTTTATCACAAAGACTAGAGGAGTTACAGCACTTAGTGGGCATGATCCAGGAATACTAGATATGTGGCAATGTGGCCCAAGGAGTTGTCCCATTCAAAATACCAATGGTTTCCTATTTTCTGTATCCACCCCTGGAGATTCTATCCATGCCACAAATTTTTCTTTTTAAAACTTAGTTTGGAAAAAAAGGAAGAAGCTCCTAAAACTCACTATAAAATCATAAGCAAAATGTTCTAGGCTTGTTATCAGATAAAGATGACAAAGCTTGGTGATATGTGGTTGGTGAAACAGGAAATTTTGCATGATGCAGATGAGAATGTAACATGATGTAACCATTTTGAGGAAAATACTTATCAATATTTAAGATACACATTCCTTTTGACCTAACAACTGCACTACTAGAGATTTATCTTTCTAATATATTTACACAAAGGCTCCAAGTTGCCTGTACAGGAATGTTCACTGAAAATTGGTTGCTACCACAAAAGAGACAGAAGAACAATCTATGAATCCATCAATAGGAGAATGGTCAAATCAATGCATGGTTAGATCCATACAATTCTATAGGACCATGTGAAAAGAGCACAGAGATGCGTTGGATGGGGGAAAAAAAAGTGAAGCAAGGTATATATGACATGACCCACTTATCTTCAAAGTACACACAGTCTTTGCCTTGCATGGTTCTGGTGTGAAATGGTTCTGGTGTGAACAAATTTCAATCCACAACAACACAGTACAAATTTAGTTAGCACAGAGTACTGACTGCGAGCAACTGGATAAAGTACAAACTTTGCTGCTAGCCCTTCAATCCACAGATCACTATGTAAATAGTAGATGCCCCTCATGATCAGTGACTAGTCACCAAGACTTCCTTCAAAGTCTGTCAGTGACTGGTCATCAAATATTTGTTAGTCACTTCACACATAGAGAGCCATGTGTATAGTTCAGTGGCCTCTTTGTGTCCAGTGATAAACCCATGTGACACATTACAAAAATGGATAATTGAGAGAGGGAATTAAGCCCAACAAAGAAAAGAACAGAGGTAACATTAGAAGATAAATTCAAATTGAACATAAGTAGAGTTATAAGAAGCAGCTGTCCAGGGAGATGTTGGCACTGTGCCATTTGAGAGATTCTAGATGTACAGCCAGAGGAAGTTAATGAAGGTGACTCTAATCCACTAGTCATATACATGAGGAATGTGGTTGTGACAAAAAGGATTGCAGGTACCCCAGAGAAAGTGACACCAGCAAGAAGCTTCACATTAAAGGAACTCCTGAAGTTACTTTGGACATTGAAAGTGTAAAGAATCAAACATTGAAAGCTGATCTGAAGTTAGAAAGATATATGACAATTTACCAAGGTGTAAAAAAAGATACACCATATCATGAAGCTGTTGTTGTTGTTGTTGTTGTTAGGTTCAGTCGAGTCAGGTCACAAAAAGGAGGTGAACATTTCTCAAATTAATCTTGAAACTTTTTTTACAAAGCAATATAATTCTCAATAGTTTCTAATCCTTTTAACTAGAATATACAGAATAGTAGTGCTGTTATTTCTTTTGTTTTCCCCTACATATAACCAGTAAGAGAGGTCTTGATGTTTTGACAGAAAGTTTTAAAGGTAATGGAACAATGTAATTTTTCCCACTGAATATTCAGATCTGTTTGCATGGTTGTAGTTTGCACAGTCATTTAGTCCCACACTGCAGTGCAAAGTGAGAAGTGCCTATTTATATAAAATACAAATATATGATATGAATGTATGTATGTATGTGTATATATATATATATAATTTTTTTTTTTTTTTTTTTTTTGCTGGGCTGGGATTTATTTCAGTTGGTAGAGCGCTGTGCTGCAGTCTCTGAGGACCCAAGTTCAATTCCCAGCACCGCAAAAATGGGAGAAGGGCCTGGCAATCCACTCCCAAGGCAATCCTGAAACAGTAAGCCATTGAAAACCCTATGAGGGTCTTTATGAGTCGGATACTGACTCGACAACACCTCACAAACTAACTAATATATATTTTTAAAAAGCAGTGTGTGTTCAAGGAATGGTCATTAGTGGTTACTTCTAAGGAATGGGGTTGAGGGAGGATGGGTCAAAGGAAAATCTTATTTTCATTTTGTAACCTTATGAATGATTTGACTTTTTTCCTCTTTAGAATGCATTTATTTCTGTATAAAACTTTAATAAGAAATACAAAGAGAAAGGAAAGTTAATGTATTTAAATATATATTATATATAATGTATATTATATAATGTATATTATATATAATGCAATATATATATATATATATATATATATATATGATCTGTGCTTTTTGTTTATTTTGGAAGGAGATAATTCAAAGCTTTTATTAAGAATTTCAAAAGAATTTGTGACACCAAGAAGGTAAAAATCTGTTGCTGTAAATTTACATTTACACTGCTCCAAGCAGAAAAAAGTAAAACATGTAATTTCTTCATACATATATATGATCTGAATTGTTGATTTAATTTGTCTATGGGAAGAATTGGCTTAAGAGTAAGTCTAGCTGATGGTGATGTTCAAGTGAAATTTGGAAACAGATGCCCTAAGCAAAATACCTCTTTGGTGTCTGGTGACTAACATACATCTGTTTAAAAGGCAGAAGGTTGAATCAAATGTGACCTTGTGCACAACCCTGGAAGTTTATTGCCTGACACACAAAATGTCAAATAATGGTGAGGAACATTTGGAGAAATAATGATGAGGTTACTGATATGTTTATACTGCCAGGACTTAGATACTGAGTGAATGAAGGGTCTCACATGGATAAGGCTGAGGACTTAAACACCCATCCTGAATGGCCAACCAGACTTGGTCTGAGTCTATGGGGTGGAAGATATGGACATATCCTGAAATACATCTCAACAAAAGTGTTCACCTTCTATCATCATCCCTGAGGCTTCCTGGATAGTTGAAGTGGTCCTTCAGAAAATATAAGCTTATTCTAATCATCATCTAAGAAAACCAGAACTGGATAATAGATGAGGTGGTTAAAAACAGACTTTATGTATGACTATTGCAGCATACCATATACCATATACCATGGATTGCCAAGAGAACCAACAGATCTGTCCTATCCAACAGATCTGTCATAGAAGAAGTACAACCAGAGTGCTCCTTGGAAGCAAGGATGGCTAGACTGCGTCTAATGTATTTTGGACATGTAGTCAGGAGGGACCAGTCTCTGGAGAAAGACATCATGTTTGGGAGAGTGGCAGGTCAACGAAAAAAGGAAAACCCTCCACCAGATGGATTGACACAGTATCTGCAACAATGGGCTTAAACATAAATAAGATTATGTGCCTGGCACAGAATTGGAGAGTGTTTCATTCTGCTGTACAGAGGGTTGCTGTTAGTCACACTCGATTTGTAGGCACTTAACAGCAGCAACAACAACATTGCAACATGGGGAAAGAGGCTTCAGTATTGACCTGGGCTCAATTCTGAATACATTATGGACAGGTGGGAATTTATAGTCAAAAAGAAAGATGAGAGTCAGTGGCTTGACAATTACTAAGAGGAAGCCTCAAGAGTAAGGGGGATTCTGGCTAAACTGATCTAATAAGATTCTTGCTAAAGACAGTCCAGGGTAATCAGACATCACCTGGGAATGGTGGAAAATGAAGACCCTGATCCTATATGGAGCATGATCAGGTATGAAGGACAGGGATCCTAAATAAACTGAGTTAGGAAGGCTCTTGCTAAAGCTGGATTTTGCAAGGAAATACACAGAGGGGCCCAGGAGCCTGACAAAAGTTTGGTGAAACAAAGAATCTTTGTCACCAGAAAAAGGTTATAAAAGACTAGGCAGTGGTTACTATTGACCAGGTAATCCTGAAGCATGAAGTATAAATGCCATCAACCAGTATTTCAGATACACAATCTTATGTAATGCTCAAAGCAATCCTAATTGTTTTACTCCTTCAATGTCACTGAGATAACTGACACTCAACTGAGGTTTAAGCAGGGCAAATATCTTGCCTACTAATCACATAAATGATAAGTGGTAGACTTGGGACTTGAGGTCTAATTTTGAAGTTGTGCACATGCCCACTGTCTATATTGTCTCTGAAGTGCTTGGAAACACGCCTGGGCTGCACGTGTTTTGCCTTGATTTCTATTTACCAGATATCTTGCTAATTCTGAGTTATCTAATCTAAAATGTGCCCAGCCCTATCACATCTTCAGAATAACATTGACTGGGTGCCTGCCATTGTTGGCATTCAAGCCTTTTGACTCTCATTGTTACCCTTTCCTGTTGCTGTCCTATGACCTCTGTGGCTGGGAATCATCTTGCATTTGCCAACTTCACTTCCAGTTGTTTCATAGGAAATGTAAATAAGTCTTTAGTATTTTCCCTTGAGGTATGGTATGGTTCTGGCTTTTTCTGACTTGGCTAAGTCTTCCATGTCTACAGATAAGAAATATCTGACTAGAGGCATATAACGGCAAATGATGGCATTGGGCAAAGTGAAATTCTGTAATCTGGCAAAGTCAAGCCATATTTGGATAGCCAGAAACCCACTTAGCAAAATCTAAGTTTTCAGTTGCCTGCAGTTATACCACTGTGGTGCCTGATCCCATCAGATCTCAGAAACTAAGCAGGGTTGGACCTGGTTAATACTTGCATGGGAGACCACCTGGAAACACTAAGTGCTGTAAGCTTGGGAGAAGGACCTGGCAACCCACTCCCAAAAAACAATCAGCTATTGAAAACCCTATGAACAGCAGAGAAGAACTGATGTCTGTTGTACATAGGGTCAGTATGAGTTGGACACGGACTCAATGGCACCTAACAATAACAAACAAGTTTCCAGTTGGATTAAATTTTATAGTCACAATTAATAATTTCAAAAATCAAGGTATGTTCTTCAGGGGTATTTTGAATTTTAAAATGGGCAATATATTCCTCTAGCTGGTTTAAGACTCATGAAACATAGAATTGCCAATCCCACTTGACATCAGGCAAGGTCTATGCAGTAATGCTCAGGCTCGTATTGGAGTTCCTCCCTATTAATGGAATCAAATCTGGGCCTTTTACAGAACTTTCCTTGTCAGAGCATTGAAGAGTTTGACAATCTAACAGCTACCCACAAACAGGATCTTTGGAGGTGGAAACTGGAGCTAGCATAGTCCATGGGATCCTATACAGTTGAAAAATAACCAGAGTTCAAAATGTACAGACTTAGAAGGCAAATCCAAGTCTGAAGAAACTTATTTGCTTATTAGGGATACAAGTAAGACCAGGAGAATAGAAGAGGCCAAGAATGGGTTAATCAAACAGAGAAGATTATGTTTCTCATACCCACTTTAGTCATACTATGGTGTGATCTAACATGCCAGATACTATGGTGGGGTATAGCCATGTATGGTCTCATTTAATCCTCTCAACAACTCCTATTCAGGATCAGGGTGGTAAATGTATATCCAAAATCTCTGAGCTAGTAGGTGTCAATTCCATAACTCAGGTCTGATTCTATTTAGCACACTGAACATTATGATACCTTGCCTTTAATAACATCAATAAATCATCATCTGTTTAATATACTATGTTAGTTAAGGTAGGGCTGCTTACTGAAAAGGACAAATCCTAAATCTTAATGACTCATTAAAATGGAAGTTTATTTCTTGCTCAGATTACTGAGAGCTCCCCTGACCATGAATCCAACCTGCACAGGTTTCTAATCTGCATCTGGTTTTGTAGCCCTCTAAAACTGTTGGAAGAGTACGGATGAGACTCAAGAATATATGGTAAATGGTAGAAGGGGGTGGCAAAACACACTGTGCTCCACATAGTCCCTCAGAGATCCAACTTGACACAGGCTCTACCATCTTCAACACTGGCCTGCAAGGTGACCCTGGGTGCTGCCATCCAGGAGAAGGGGGAAGAGAGATAGCAGCAGATCATATAATAAATTTTTATGGGCCAGGCCTGGAATTGGCCCAACTATAATTGACTAGGGTTCAGTCACATGGCTACCCTCAACTGCAATGGAATAAGAGAGATGGAGACTAGCTGTGGGCCCAGGAGGAAAAGGGAAAGGGCCTGTGAATACCCAGCCAGTCTCAATCACATCTGTGTTTTTCAAAGGTTATTAGAATTTAGGTATAGTAAATGAATGTCCCCTATTAAATATTAAATACCATGTCATATTCTAGGGATATAAAAATGAGTAAGACTGAATCCATGTCCCCAAGTCTAGCAGAGGAATAGACAGGCAGAGAC
Organism: Pedetes capensis; assembly: GCA_007922755.1. NCBI lineage: Eukaryota > Metazoa > Chordata > Mammalia > Rodentia > Pedetidae > Pedetes > Pedetes capensis. The sequence goes on along the minus strand of VMDO01013853.1, from coordinate 6,857 downwards.
ACATAAGTGTGATGCACATGATATTCTTATAGAGGTAACTCTTTTTTTTTTTTTTTTTTCAGTACTGGAGGAGTTTAAACCCAAGGTCTTAGGCATACTTTGCAAGTGCTCTACCATTGGGCTTCACCCTAAACCTTCTTTTTAAATTTTTTGCCTTGAGTCAAGGTCTTGCTAAATTGTACAGGCTGATTTTGGCCTCAAACCTGTGATCCTCCTGTCTCTGCCTCCCAAATTGCTGGGATTACAGGCATGTGCCTGGCTTTAGAGAGATAACTCTTGTAGGCCATTTGCTTCTTAGGCTGTGCTTATGTATGGTAGGATATGCTCTAGTTCAGAATTAATAATTTGGCTCTTTTTGAATCCCTAGGATTATCTGCTGTAGGGTGTGAACTTAGGTGCCAGGCTAGATTAGCTTGTACCTCAATAAGAAAATTGATTAAGAAACACGTGTAGATACTCCAATGCAACACAAATTCAAATTGTGCACCTCTCGCAATTTTCATATTATTAAGCTGTTTTAGTGGGATGTTGTTAGGTGCTATCAAGTCGGTGTCTGACTCCTAGCCACCCTATGTACAACAGACAAAACATTATTGTTAGTGCTTCTCTGCTATTCATAGGATTTCAATAGCTGATTGTTTTTTGTGAGTGGGTTGCCAGGTCCTTCTCCCAAGCCTACAGCACCTGGTGTTGCCAGGTAGTCTCCCAAGTACTAACCAGGCCTGACCCTGCTTAGCTTCCGAGATCTGACAGGATCTGATGCCACAGGGCCATGGCTGCAGGCTGTCTTAGTGTGATGAGCAGGTCTAAAGGCATGTCTTCTTGGAGGGCACCACATCAACGTGGGGCCAGCTGAGGAGAGAGATACTGGTTAGGGACTTAGGCAATGGTGTTAGAGGATTTGACAACCTTCTCTATTGATACCCATATTAACATTGTGTGTGGTCTCTTAAAATGAATATTTTCAGTGTTTAAAACTCATCAGGTATACCAGGTAAGTTGGCATATTTTATCTAAACTAGTCAGGACCATAAATGAGCCAGGATGTAAAATGGAATTTTTAACAGAAAATACTTTTTAAAAATAATTTCATTAGCTTTTTATGATTTTTAGACCATATATCAAAAACTTATAGAAGAGGAGGTTCCCAATTTAAAAAAATCATCATAAGACTGTGGTGGATGAAGTTTTAAGCCAATTGCTCACAAGTTATTTCTATGGGAGCATAAATTGAGTTTTTATTTTACTCTGCCTCTGAAGGGGATTTAAGGAGTTTGCCATAGAGCATACAGTACCATAAGTCAAAAGTACAGATTTTCTAAAAATTAGGTGAAGTAGAAAATAAAAGTAGAATGGGAAGATAGGTCCAAAGGGAAAGCTGACATGTCACTAGCCTTTAAATCAGTTATTTCCAAACTGGAATATCCAGCTGAATTTTCAGGGGATGTTAGTTTTCTATGAGAATTTAATAATTTTATGTTTTTAAAAAATATAAAAATCTTCTGGGTCATCCATATTATCACCTCAACTCAGTATGGCTGTGAAATTTTCATCTCTGGGATTGTATAGTCATAGGACTAACGAAAAAAGCATAGAGATGGACCTAAAATCTAAATGGTATGTTTGTACCAAATGAAGAACAAAAGCATCACAACATACTGTATGAATGAAGGTTTCAACTAATTTAAGTGGAGAAAATTTGTGAGAGAGTGATCACACCACATATCTTAAGTTAAACACATGATTCCAGAGGATACTGTGAGTGATGATCAATTCTGACATTATAGCTTCATTTATTATGTTAACCAAAGTTATTAAAATGAGTTGTATTAGTTTTATCATTTTGCTTGTGTTAAATTTTATGTATTTATTTTGGTTATTAAAATTATATAAAGGACATAGACTAAGAGATTTGTAATTATTTTTAGACTTGTACACAATTTGAGTAAAAACCCAAGAGTTTGTGAGAATTATGTACCACATAATAACTAAAGGTAAGTTGCAAAAGTTTGCATCTATCTTCCTTGGGTAAAACTAAAGGAGACACTAAAGATTCATCCATCTTGAAGGTTAAAATATCCCATTTTCTGAAGAAGAAAACTTTGGCAGTTAAACATGAGCTAAATTTTGCTGGAAATAACTATCAAAATGACGCTGATGAATGCTAGTTCAGTATCCCATGATCATTAAAAGAGTGAGTTTAACACTATTATTTGTATACTATCTTTGATACGAAACAATGGAGGACAAAAGGAAATTAAAATGACTTGGTGGTGGACCAAGGAATATATAAAACCACTTGATCTTTTAGTTTTTGATAAATGCAATGAAATCATAACCTTTATATGTAAAATCCTTGTGAATTTTTCTAATTATAATTTCAATACATACATGAATTTTTGTAATACTTGAGATTCTAATATTTAATTTTCATTTTTTTTCCTTTTTGGGTCACAACATTAACTAAAGAAATAAGGATGACTTTTCTCCATATTCTGGTGCTGAAGATAAAGAGCCACTGTGTCTCTGTTATTCTGGTATCTCCTTAATATCTGAGCCCTAATAGAGGATGCTGTCCTTCAGATTTATAATACATGGATTTTTTTCAAGCAATGACTCCATGTTTATGTGTATTATCAAAAAGAGGTACTAAAAATCATTAATAGGCATTTAGGGGTTAGGGGAGCTTCCAGTAGCCATGTCTGAAATTGGACCTAACTAGTAACAAGCATGTTCTTATCATAGGCTAACAGGTTACTTTTTCCTGTGGACATTAGTTGTCTTTTTTTTTTTTTTTTTTTGATGATCTTTGTTTTATGACCAGTTCCCTTTTTCACATTAGTAGTTTGTGGTTTTTTATTTGTTCATTGCTTCCTCAACTTATGTTTAATCATTCCCCAACCAAATGACTCCAGTTAGAAGTATGATTGGCTGAAATGATCAGAACCTTCCCTGTTTTTCCTGTCTATCTTTATCAGATACCGTACTGTGATAATAATTCTTGCTGTATGCCCTGTAATTAATCCAGTTACATAGTGGACATGTTCACCTGGCAATAAATGATTTAGGAGACTTCCTGTAATTGTGACAAAGGCAAATTAATGTATAAATATATTAGTAAATAAAGTGGTTTTCATATCTTAATTTGGAAATTACTGGTAGGAATATTTTTTGATAACATAGCCAAGTATATAGTACTGATATCCTTATAAAAAATGGAGAACAGCTCTGAGCATGGTGGCACACACCTGTAATCTCTGTGGCTCAGGAAGTAGAAGATCACAAGTTTGGGGCCAGAAGTAGCCTGAGTAACTTAATGAGACCCTCTCTCAAGACAAAAAATAAAAAAGGAACGGGGGTGCTGTTCAGTGGTAGAGCACTTGCAAAGTATGCTCAAGACCCTAGGTCCAACCCCTCCAGAAATAAAAAACAAAAAAGAAGAAAAGAAAAAGAGTAGGATGTCATCTTGATGTCCCCATCTCTCTCACATCTCATCAATCAAGCTCTATTAAGATTTACTTCCTACATTGCTCTACCTGTGGCTTTTCTATCCTTCCTGCTACTACTCTAGTTCAGCCACCATCACCTCTTGTCCAGATTATTTCAAATGCTTTCTAATTCTTCTCCACCATTCTTTTCATGCCTTCTCTTTAATAATTATTCCATAATTCCATAACCACATGGAAGAATTATTTTTTTAGAAAATTGTTGTCATGTGGTTCCTATGCTGAAAACTTTAGTGATATTCTTTGTCTCCAGGATTAGGATCATACTTGTTTTGTGGCTTCTAAAGTTATTCATAATCTTTGGGACCTCTTCTCATCCCATTTCCCATGTTCTATCCCTTACCCCACCCCAGCCTTCTATATTCTTTTCCAGCCCCACTATTTTTCTTGGTTCTTGAACCAACCACATGGTCTCTCACCTCTGATCATCACACTCTTTATTTCCTCTGCTTAAATACACTGTTCTCCATCTTTGCCCTCAGGATTCAGCTAATATGTCATGCTTCAAAGTAAACTTCACTGGACACCCAAGTATGGGTTAGAACCTCCTCCCAGTATCACTAATAGCATCCCACACTTAGCACAACTGTAGCATATATCATCCTGTATTATAATTTACTTGTCAGTAATGGCCTCTGGGTATGGGCTGTATGAAAAAGGACAAGGTCTTGGGTGGGAGGAACCCTCTATGATATATAGATATAAATATAGATATAAATATCTTGGCCCTCTGCACCCAGCAACAAGTTACAAAAATTTGCCTGGCATCATGGCTCTAAAAGACACACAACATGGTACAGGGGAAACAACAAGCAGGGATTGATCTTGCCTCTGCCTTTTGGTCATCTGTGAGACCTGGAAAAACTTATATAGTCTTCCCGAACCTTAGTTTCCTCATCTGTAAACAAGGATAAGACCATCTGCTTTCATTATTATTGTAGGAGGTTAAAAGAAAATGATACATCTAAAGAATAAATATCTGGCTCATATTAGACTACTCACAGGGGGTAGCTCCCCCTCCTCTCCAAAACCTGACATATGTGGAGGAGGAAAAGAAGAAGACAATTGAGGGAATCTAGGAACTTGAACAGCCATTTCTAATTCTAGAGGGTGATAGTGGACCTGGGGCAGAGAGTGGGTTAGAGTTACTTTTTACTAAAAAGGAATATATCTATCTAGCCTTCAAATTGATCTCCTCGTCAGTCTGGGGCTCAGGGTGGAGGTGGAAGGAGGCAGGATTTGACAAGACCCAGTGCAACATCTGGGTCCCCAGCATGGAAAGGATATGAGGATGGTGGTAAAGGACACTTTAATATACATGCCAATCATTTGAGAATATTGTTTAAAATGCAATTCTGATTTAATACACCTGGAGTAGGGCCTGAGATTCTGTATTTCTAACAAGCTCCTAGGCAGTGCTGATACTGTGGAGCCAGGGACCACATTTTGAATAGCAAGAATGTAGACAATATCCACTTATACTTCCTCTAACTGATATAATGATATAGAAAAACCATTAGCTTCCTAGAAATGATGTGACAATTCCTTCTCAGAAGAATACTCTGTGCATTCTCAAGAAATTCTCTCATAAATCAGTTGGGGTTGGGGTGGGGTAACTTACCCAACACATGTTGAAGAGATAACAGATGATCTTCAATTCTTTCTCAGGTCGGGGGTTCCATTGACGTCAAGTCTTTTTCATGTGTGCATCAGGATGAGTGGGGCATCGAGATTTGTGGCAGAGTGGTCTGCACAGGAGGAGAGGGGAGTCAGCAGGAATATAGAAATAGGACTCACTTTGGTGAAATATCTGCGTAGATGTTGATATGTTTGCTTGGTAATATATTCATCTTCCTTTATCCCTTCCCAGCAGGCCTTTAGCTTACTCACCAATGCTTTTGTGCATGTCATTTATTTCTTTGTTTTTTGTAGGGAGAGTGGGCTTGAAGAGCCAGACAGAGGATGAGACAGTTTACAGCAGGCTTGCACTAGTCTTGAAGGTCCCTGTGAGGTTCTTTTCAGTAGCCACTGAGTGGTGGGTAGACAGGAGGCACAGGAGGGACATGTACCATCTTCTATTCTTGAATAATATGCCTCTGCTGCTATCAAAATCAGTAATTAAGGCAAAGAGCAACAATGGGTTGACAAAACCACAGGGAAAAACAATGACAAGGAGACAATAGAGTAGGATGCTTGAAAAGGTTAGCAGTGCCTGGAACACTTACCTAGAAGAGAGGAAGCAAAGGAGTGAAGCCATCACAAGGTCAAACTTTATCTGCCATAGTCAGGCTTGCTTTACTTTATACCCTCAAAAGTCCATAGCACAAGGGACTGGTACTAGTTTTAAAATAGAATTTTAGGGGCTGAGAATGTAGCTCGGTGGTAGAGTGCTTGCCTAGCATGTGTGAGGCCCGGGGTTCAATTCCCAGCACCACAGACTAAGTAAGTAAGTAAGTAAATGAAGCAGAATATTAATGGGGGATCCATGAAAAGGCTTTGAGAGGTCATGTCTTTGTCTAAAATTATATGCAAAATTTATACTTATGTGCATATACATATCTTCCTAGGGAGAGGCTACTTAGCTCTCACTGAATTGCATATCAAATGGTGACAGAAAAATGGTTCAGAATTACTGAATTCAAAATGAAGATAGATAAAAATATGCCTTTGATATTGTTGCCTATGAAAATAATGAAAATGTGGAAAAGAGCTAGGAATATTATCAATAAGAAATCAAAATAGTGCTCGCTTCGGCAGCACATATACTAAAATTGGAACGATACAGAGAAGATTAGCATGGCCCCTGCGCAAGGATGACACGCAAATTCATGAAGCGTTCCACATTTTTTTAGGCATTGGAAAAGATTTCCTTAATAGGACCCCAATTGCTCAAGAAATTGCGACAAGAATAGATAAATGGGACCACATCAAATTAAGAAGCTTCTGCACAGCAAAAGAAACAATTAACAGAATCAAGGAAACCTCCACAGAATGGGAAAAAATCTTCGCATTTTATACATCTGACAAAGGTCTAATTACTAGAATTTATAAGGAACTCAAGAAAAAAAAAACCCAAAAACCAAACAACCCAATACACAAACAGGCAAAGGAACTGAGTAGACAGTTTTCAAATGAAGAGGTCCATAAAGCCGTGAAACACATGAAAAAGTGCTCAATATCCCTAGCCATTAGGGAAATGCAAATCAAAACAACACTGAGATTTCACCTTACACCAGTAAGAATGGCCAAGATCAATAAAACAAACAACAACAAATGCTGGCGAGGTTGCGGGGAAAAGGGAACACTTTTACATTGTTGGTGGAGCTGTAAATTGGTGCAACCACTATGGAA
>VMDO01013852.1:0-56657 GCA_007922755.1 Pedetes capensis | reverse complement strand
TTTATTGACTACGCAAAAGCATTTGATTGTGTGGATCACAACAAATTATGGATAACACTTCAGAAAATGGGAATACCAGAACACCTAATTGTGCTCATGAGAAATCTGTACATGAACCAGGAGGCAGTTGTTCGAATAGAACAAGGAAACACTGAGTGGTTTAAAGTTGAGAAAGGTATGCATCAGGGCTGTATACTTTCACCCTATCTCTTCAATTTATATACTGAGCAAATAATTCGAGAAGCTGGACTTTATGAGGAAGAACATGGCATCAAGATTGGAGGAAGACTCATTAACAACCTGCGTTATGCAGATGACACCACTCTGCTTGCTGAAAATGAAGAGGATTTAAAACATTTACTGATGAAGATCAAAGATCATAGCCTTCAATATGGGTTACGACTAAACATCAACAAAACAAAAATCCTTAAGACTGGGTCAGCACGCAACTTCACAATAAATGGAGAAAAGATTGAGGTTGTCCAAGATTTTACTTTGCTTGGCTCTATAATCAACACCCGTGGAAGCAGCAGTCAAGAAATCCAAAGACACATTGCTCTAGGAAAAACTGTGGCAAAAGATCTCTTTAGAGTATTGAAAAGCAAAGATGTCACATTGAAGACGAAGGTGTGTCTGACTCATGCCATGGTATTTTCAGTGGCATCATATGGTTGTGAAAGCTGGACACTGAACAAGAGAGACAGAAAAAGAATTGATGCTTTTGAATTGTGATGCTGGAGATGTCTATTGAATATACCATGGACTGTCAAAAGAACCAACAGATCTGTCTTAGAAGAAGTACAACCAGAGTGCTCCTTGGAAGCAAAAATGGCCAAACTGCGTCTTACATATTTTGGACATGTAGTCAGGAGAGAGCAATCCCTGGAGAATGACATCATGTTTGGAAGAGTGGCAGGTCAACGCAAAAGAGGAAAACCCTCCACCAGATGGATTGACACAGTGTCTGCAACAATGGGCTTAAACATAAATAAGATTGTTTGCCTGGCACAGAATCGGCAAGTGTTTTGATCTGCTGTACATAGGGTCGCTATGAGTCGGACTCGACTCGACGGCACCTAACAACAACAACAATTCTTCAAATGGTATATCTTTCTCCCCTGCCCCCCCTTTTAGATGGGAAACTGAAGTAAGAGATTATGCAGCTAAACATGAATATGAAGCTCAACCTCACTTGGCCAGCCTTTGCACACCCTACTGAGCCCCTTAATCTTCCCATTTTTACATTATGACACCCCTGCCTACCATAAAAACATTTAGAAATGGGTGAACTTCTTCAATGTCAGCCTATGTAAAATTATATATGTCAATATGCTTCTGTTCTTGATTCAATCAGTGGTGGTTAGAGTATAGGTAGTTGATAGGGCAGTGGAAGAGGAAAGGAAGAAGAGCTATTGACCGAAATGGAAAGACAATCTGGGGATACTACTTACAAATGATAATTGCATGTGCCACATAGTACCATAGAATGTGAGATGCCTTGCATTTTATTTCAGCTCTACTGTTCATTACTGCAAGTATACCACTGTGGAGTCTGACCCTGCCAGCTCTCGGAAGCTAAGCAGCGTTGGGCCTGGTTAGTACTTGGATGGGAGGCTCCCTGGGAACACTAGATACTATAGATGTGGAAAAAGGACCTGGCAACCCACTCCCCCCACTCTCCCTGAGAAAAATCAACAATCAGCCGTTGAAAACTCTATGAATAGCAGAGAAGCACTAACAGTACTGTTTGGCCTGTTATATGTAGGGTCACTATGAGTTGGACAGCAACTCAATGATACCTAACAACAACAACAACTACTATTCTTTACTCATCATGACTTTGGGCAAGACACCAAAACTCCTGGTTTTCTCTGAATGGTCAAGATGTATTAAATAGGGATGATAATATAGTATTGCCCTCTGGGTTGTTATGAGGATCAAATGAGATGACAACCTGATCAAAGTGTTTGGGAAATGCCTGGTTTATAATAATTACTCAGTAAATGTTTGTATTTATTACTTGACAATACTGAAGGCTACATAGATGCTCCTTTTGATCCATTCAGTATGGTGGATAGAGGAATGGCATAGAACTTAGATGAGTTGACCCTTTAATAGCTATGGAGAGAAGATACTTAGAAGTTTACGTTGTTGAGATAGGTTTGCCACACTTTTTTACACCACTAAAAACCATAAGTATGTTCCATGAAGATTTGCTGTTAGATATCTTTTATGGCACAAATTGTGCTAACGCTAGTCTGAGTGTGGAGAAGAGAAGTAGAGGCACAAAGTAAAAAGCCGTGCCTCTTGTACCAGTCACAAAGTTTCTAACTTCTGGCCAAAAGATTAGAATTCTGAGGTTAGCAACTTGTGGCGTTGCTAACAAATTAACCCCACATCCCAGCATATTAATACAGCAAAGGTTTATTCTTGTTCACACTACATGTCCATTATGGGTCAACCAGTAACTCTGTAGTACAGTTGTTCAAAATGCCAGGTTAACAGATGTTCCTCTATTTTGTGTCTGCTCCATCTGAAGCGTGCAGACAGCTCGTTGGTCACTGTGACAAGGAAAGGAAAGCCTGATAATCATGTCTGGGTCTATCACTAATTGAACTCAGAGGGACTAATGTTTTCTCTGCTTATGTTGTTTTGTCCAGAGACAGTTAAACGGTTCTATTCAACTACAAGATAGTTAAGATGAACAATGTTTGAAAACACACAGAGAGAACTGGTTGTGAGTAGGACCCAATAATGTCTACGACACCTCTTCCTCCTTCTTGAAAATGACTCTGTCCCAATAACACTTGAAAAATCAAGATTTACAGAGGTATAGTCAGCCCATAATCAAATAGGCTACCCATGATCTTGATGGCATCCTTCAGAAGGGAACTTCAACTCAATATTTTTTCAAGATATCCTAAATTCCCAATTCACCTCTTCTTTAAGCCATTAAGCAAAACTTCCAATCTAATCCTAACAGGCCAGTAACTGTATAAACAGGTAGAAGCTCAAGTTCATGTGTTGTGCACAGAGCCTGCTATTGCTTAAGAATTTGAGATTTGGGAGTCAGTCATGATCACTATATTTTACATTCACTTCCATTCTGTTTACTCTCCTCTTGCTTCCCAGTCTATTTCATGGTCTTGTGTGTCAAGATAATGAAAGAATATACATCATATCTCTTTTACTAATGAGGACCAGAAATCAAGATTCTGGCTTCCATTTGCACTAAGCAAAGGAAAACTGGAAATTCAAACAAAGCATAAATTTGTGGCCCACAGAAGGCCATCTGGCTACCCAAACAGTGGCAGAATTCCCATAACATGGCATTTTTCTAGTTTTGTGCTGGCCAACGTTTGTTCCATTGAGCATTTGTTTCCCAAGATGCTTCTTGAAAAAGGTAGTTACAGAGATAAATATGCTTGAGAGATTCTGCACGTTATATTCTCTTCTTAGAAATTGATGGTCTAATACTATGGTATGTTCTAAAAAGCACTTAGGATAAAGGAAAACGGTGTTCCTTAACTCAGTGGTATAAGAATTTACTTGACCTCAGAATTCTAATCTTTTGGCAACAAACTCATTAGTATACTGTGGTAAAGCATTCTTTTTTTTTTTTTTATTCAGTACTTGGAGGTTGAACCCAGAGTTTTGTACATAACTTATAAGTGCTCTACCACTGAACTCCATCCCCACCCCATTTTTTATTTTTGTTTTGAGGCAGGGTCTTGGTAAATTACAGAGACTGCCTCTGGCCTCAAACTCATGATCCCCCTGACTCTACCTCCCGAGTTGCAGAGATTACAGATGTGCACCCCCTCACCAGCCTGGTGAAATATTCTTAGAAGCATATTTTGGAAAAGATCACATTAGGAAAATTCACCATGATAATCCAGAATCCCACCTAGCCCAGCTAGAAGTGTTGGTCTTTTAGGGACTATGCTTTCAAATTAAGAATTATATAAGCCTTAGATGAAACTACTATATATTCTTGAATCTAACCCATACCTTTTCAATAGTTTTAGAGAGCTACCAAATCAGATGCAGATTAGAACTGCATGGGGATTGTATTCAGTCGAGAGCTGGGTCAAGAGCTGAATGAAAAGCTCATGATTCTAATAGACATCTGACTTTTTAGTCCTCTAAAACTGTTGATAGTGTGCAGATCAGATTCAAGAATATGCAGCATTTGTGTATGGGGTTTTCTTGGGGTAGTAAGTGGTGGTTAAGGTGGGAGTGAGGACACAAATAAAACAAGTATAGCCACTATTTTAGTTGAAGACTAGTTTCAAATGGTTGCTGTTGTTGTTGTTGTTAGGTGCTGTTGAGTCAGTATCTGACTCACAGCGACCCTACATCCATCAGGTGAAACACTATTGTCAGTGCTTCTCTGCTGTTCATAGGGTTTTCAAAGGCGGATTGATTTTTGGGAGTTGTTTGCTGAGTCCTTTTCCCATTCAAATGGTTAGGAGGTACTCTTCTCTGCATTTGTTTATATATATATATATATATATCTTTCCTTAAGAACATTTTTAAAAGGAAATATTTGCACCAAATACCTAATGATTTATTCATAAAGGTATTAATAAGAGTAAACTTATCATATTCCAGATGAATATTCTAAGCACTTTGTATGCATTGTCGCTCACTCATCATAGCACCTCATCAGGAAAGCACTCATTATTATCCTCATTTTATAGGCTCAGATGATCAACCATTTCAAGAAGTTGCATATGATCAGGAACCAATGATACTGAGGGAAGAAACAGAAGCTGCCTTGAAAGAATTTGTGAAACACAAAATTCCAGGAATTGATGGAATACCAATAGAGATGTTCCAACAAGAGATGAAGCACTGGAGGTGCTCACTTGCTTATGCCAAGAGATTTGGAAAACAGCTATCTGGCCAACTGACTAGAAGAGATCCATATTTGTGCCCATTCCCAAGAAAGAGGATCCAACTAAATGTTGAAACTATTGAACCATATCATTAATATCACATACAAGCAAGTTTTTGCTAAAGATCATTCAAAAGTGACTGCAGCAGGATATAGACAGGGAAATACTGGAAAATCAAGCTGGATTCAGAAGAGGACATGGAACTAGGGACATCATTGCTCTTGTCAGATCAATATTATCCAAAACCAGAAAATACCAGAAATATGTCTATCTATGTTTTATCTAGTATGCAAAAGCATTTGACTGTGTAGATCACAACAAATTATGGATAACACTGCAAAGAATGGGAATACCAGAGCACTTAATTGTACTCATGAGGAATCTGCACATGGACCAAGAGACAGTTGTTCCAACAGAACAAGGAAACACTGCCTAGTTTAAAGTCAAGAAAGGTGCGCATTAGGGCTGTATCCTTTCATCATACATCTTCAATTTCTATGCTGAGCAAATAATCCAAGAAGCTGGACTTTATGAAGAAGAACGCACTATCATGATTGGAAGAAGACTCATTAACAACCTGCTTTATGCAGATGACACAACTCTGCTTATTGAAAGTGAAGAGGATTTGAAATACTTACTGATGAAGATCAGAGAACACAGCCTTCAGTATGGATTGTACCTCAACATTAACAAAACAAAAATCATTACAACTGGGTCAGTATGCAACTTCATGATAAATGGAGAAAAGTTTGAGGTTGTCCAAGATTTTGCTTTACTTCATTCTACAATCAACACATATGGAAGCAGCAGTCAAGAAATCAAAGATGCATTGCATTGCATTGCATTGCACTGGGAAAGCTGTTATAAAAGACCTCTTTAAAGTGTGGAAAAGTAAAGATGCCACATTGAAGACGAAATTGTGCCTGACTCATGCTATGATATTATCAGTTGCATCACACAGTTTTGAAAGCTGGACTTTAATAAGGGAGACAAGAAAAGAATGGATGCTTTTGTATTATGGTGCTGGAGACAAATGTTGAATATATGGTGGACTGCCAAAAGAACCAACAGATCTGTCCAAGAAGAGGTGTAACCAGAGTGCCCCTTGGAAGCAACGATAGCTAGTCTGCATCTTACATATTTTGGACATGTAGTCAGGAGGAACCAATCCCTGTTGAAGGGCATCATGTTTGGGAGAGTGGCAGGTCAATGAAAAAAAGGAGAACCCTCAACTAGATAGATTGACACAATGTCTGCAACAATGGGCTTAAACATAAGTAAGATTGTGTGTCTGGCACAGAATTGGGGAGTGTTTTGTTCTGTTGTACATAGGGTCACTGTGAGTGAGACCTGACTGGACAGCATCTAACAACAACAACAATAGGCTCAGAAATGTAAAGACATGTGTTTGAAATCACCCAGCTAGTAAAAAAGCAGAGGTATGATGTGGGCCCTGGTCTTTGTGACTACTAAGCCTGTACTCTTAACAAGTATGTTATATACTTGCTTCAAAGAAGACCAGACCCTCATGTCCTCTGGCTAACACAGCTTCTCCCTTAAAGGCAAACTATATAGAAAGCCAAATTATGATCAAAGTTGCCTGTCATGTGTGGAGAAAGAAAAAACACAGAGCCAAAACCTCTGAGAATTGGGATAGGTATGAGCAACCATAAAGGAAGCATCTACCCTGTGCTACCTCTATCCCTTCTTCAGTATTCTGTACGTGGCTGCATCACAACAGTTTCCTCCCTTTTTCACCAGGAGAAGGAACCCAAACTCGGGATAATAATATTGTTCCAAATCTGTGAAGTAGTTTTGAAATCTTCTGATCCTATGTTTTCCAGAAGGGATAACACACTGCTTTCTTAATCAGTACAGCAGATCCTGTTCTTGTGAATTTTTAAGTTAATTCCATGAACAAAGCTTTGCTTTAAACAAAGAAAAGTATTTTGCCTGCCATTACAAAAGGCAAAGCAACCAAGCCCAGTTGGTTTAGCCTACAACCATTTTGCTGATTTCTCCTGAATTTTGAAGGCATTTTCCAGAGCACTCTAATGATTCCCATTAACTCATCATTCCCATTAATTCATTAATTTCATCATGTCTAGCAAGTGTAAAAGCAAAGAATGTGAAAAGAATAGGGGAAATATGTGGGCACCTAATGACAACAACATTACTATTTTATTTTTACGTTCACAGTGGAGAGAAAATGACAAATGTTATTTGTACATTTGTACAAATACCACTGTGAGTTTACCTCTAAAGGGCTTCTCAAATCGTTTTCCATAATCAAAACTCTGTCAGGGTTCCGATTCTATATTCCAAAGAAAGGGACATTTTCAAGAATGTTTTGTCCTCAGCAGCAAAAGTCTTTTTGAGTAAAACAAAGGCACAAGAAATGGTGTACATGCAAGTGTTGTTAATTCCAATAGTGTGCTTTCAGGTGGGAGAGTAAGGAGAGTTACTTTTTTATTAAAATACTTCATATAGGTTCTATCTTTCAAGTACTTGTGGAGTTCCCAGGAAGCCCCACCTAAGCCAAGTTTTCCACTTACCCAAACAATTACTGAAAATGAGCAGTTATTTCTTTGCACGCATCCATTTTCAATTATAATTTTGTTTATGAACAAAAGGAAGAGCTAATTACTTTAATCAAAAAAAAAATTTTTTTTATTGCTACAGGGCAGGGAGAATGACAGCCAAAGAGAAACACAAATCTTCAATGTCAATAACTGCAACAAGCCTATCACTGAACCAATCACTTTGCAAAAGATTCAAGAAGTCTTTGGTTGGCCAGGACTGGGACAAGGGCCCTTTCCTGGGAGAAGGAAGAGGGAAGAGAACTTGACTTAAACTTTATAGACTATGAAAGATTGTTATGGATCAGGGAGGGGTAATTTTCCAAAGGAAAGGCTGCTGAGCAGACAAATCATACATCTACCGTGAGGCCCAACCAATGAAAGGAAAAACAGTCCTAGATGGGTACAGCAGGGGCTCAGAGAGAAGCAGAACTAAGATTACAGAATTTGTACCTGCAAATGAGTCATATTCCCATTGCTGCTTAGAAAGGATTTATCCTTAACTCCCAAATGCTGCCAACATTGGTTGAAAGGATTTAAGGACATGTTTTGGTGAAGGTAAGAAGAATGAGAAAGACTGGAAAAGGGAAGAAAATGGGTCTTCTGATTAGAGGTGGATGGCAGAAGAAAGCAGTTATAAATTCATCACTTCTCAATGTCACTCAGAAGATACTAACTACTTTTCTGTTGGATAAAATGACTGAGTTTAAAAAGCCTTGGTGACTTATTGAATTTATGCTGACTGCATGGTGAGCTGTTTGGTCACTTAGTGTTACAGCTGGCCTTGGTCACCAAGAGTCCTGTTTGCCATAAGACAAAGCAAAGTCCAGGTAAGCAGGTGGAGTCTGAAGAATATTGGGAATACAGGACTTCTATCCCTTTCAAGTGTGATGAAAAAACATATCTGGTTTGTTTTCAAAATCCACTCACATACCCTAGGCTGATTCTGGAAAAGAATTCTATTTATCCCTACCTCCTACCAACAGCATAGCCAAGCATTCCTGAAAATGCTTTTGCAATTTAAAGCAGAGTCATATTTAATTTTTTCCCATGCTTTTCTATTTGACCTTGGCTCCTTCGTTCCCTAGAGAAAAATCTGAGATTCCCGAAGAATCCTCATGTCTCTGGTGCAGTATTTCTCAGCCTTTGCATTCTTTGCCTTTTAACCCTGTAACTCAGCTTGTCACCTTTTCAAATAAAACATTTTTCTGAGAGCTTTGCTTTCTAAGAGATCCTTCCTGGAAAGCCTTTGAGAGTTTTGTTTGTAGGTAGTATGTGTATATGTGTGCGATAATGTAAACACATTCTTAGAAGTAAGATCATAGCAATGAAAAAGAAAGAGAACTCCTCAGCTAAGCCAAAACTCAAGGCATCTTCCTTATCTAAAACTCTGAATATACAAGTTCCATTTTGGGTGCTTAAATTCTTGCCCTACTCCAAGCTAATGGCTGATGGTATGGGCAACATGCTTGGAAATTCAGGTCACAGCTTGACATCCTAATGGTGGAAAATGACATATTCATAGGGTATGAATAAAATGCAGCCATGAATGCAGTGGTATCTGCCGGGCTCCAGCTCCTGCTTTTTGGAGATTGTATTATGTGTAGATATCATTACCTCTTGCTATTATTTGCATCTCTTCCTGGTGCTTTGTCTAACCCTTGGTTTCATAGGATGCTATTCAGAGAATGACAGGGCAGCCTCCGCAGTGGAAAGGGCTTCTCATGCAAGTCTAAAGGGTAAAGTCTGTTTATAATTAAACCTGACAGTTATTAAAGCGTGCCAGTGTGCCTGTCTTTATTGAAAAGAAGAATTACAAGACCACAAGAGACAGGAAGATATAGTGATACCTATGGCTGGTCCCATCAATGAGCCTACAGCTTAACTTTGTAAATGTTTTTGTAGGAGCCCAGATCCCAGGATGCTGGGAGAAACTGTAGTTCTTTAGTCTATGAGTTTCAGATTGCTAGCAGTTAAGATGATCATATCATCCGCCTGCATAAAACATTTCAATGGAATCTCATTGCCTCTGTTGTTAAGTGCCGTCGGGTCGGTGTCTGACTCATAGCGTCCAACTCATAACTACTCATTGTACAATAAACGAAGCACTATTGTCAGTGCTTCTCTGCTATTCATGGGGTTTTCAATGTCTGATTGATTTTTGGGAGTGGGTCGCCGAGTCCTTCTCCCAAGTCTATAGCACCTGGTGTTCCCAGGCATCTCCCGTCCAAGTACTAACCAGGCCTGACCCTGCTTAGCTTCCAGAGATCTGACAGGATCAGACACCACAGTGGTATGGCTGCAGGCTTGTTGCCTTTAGGAAAAAAAAAAAAAAATCAGCTCCTTAAGATGGTCTATCCCTGTTTGGTTCTGACACTTTAAATGTTTCCCCAGCCTCTACTCATGCTGCTCTCCCTCTTGTCATCTGAGTTCCATTTCCTCTTGTCTTCACATGGCTTCTGCACTTTCTACATCTTCCAACCAGAACTCCCTTATTAACACTGGTGCACCCAGATCTTAGTTCAAGGGAAGCTTCTTCAGAAACATTTTCCCTGAAAGCTGACTGGGTTAAATCCCTTTTAATATTCATCTTTCCATGGATGGAAATGGAGGAAGTGGAAATAGCCTTTCTCCTTCTCTAATGGGGAAAATCCATTTAAATTTCAAAGCTCTACCCTAATGTCTTCTTCACTGTGCAGTCATTCCTAATCTGGGCATTCTCTGTGACTTATTATTCCATAGCATTTATGGATTTGTCAGGTTATTTATCTGCTCACAATTCTGTCTGTCCACTGAATTTTGGCTTTTGAAGGGCAAGAATTTATCTTACTCATCCTTGGCCCTATATGACTAATACATGTTTGTTGAATGAATGAACAATTAAGTGAAGAGGAAAAAATAAAAGGAAAGTATAAGAGAAAACAATAGATACCAGTCTTTATTTATGACCAGGGTGCTGCTCTTGCCCCTAAGTATTCATTTCATTTCTGTGTAAACTAGACATCTCTGGACTATAAATCCAGATACGCACCACTTGTAGTAGACTTTCTATTTAAACTGCATTTCCAATTTTTAAAACCATCATTTATAGTTTAAAATTGTCTTTCCCTCCCTCTCAGTCATATCCATGTGATGACATGCCTTGGCCCTTCTCCATCCAACTGGCAGATCTGAAGCAGATAAGCTCACCTCTCCTGTGTTCCAGCTGAGGTGATAACTAGTTGATAGGATCACTCAAACTCTGCTGATCTGCTAATTGGGAAAGGGCTATAGGGGAAGGCAGGTAGATCTCCAGCTTCCTTGTTCTTCTCCCAAGCAGCTTTTTCTTAATGGCCTTCAAGAAACAATTTCATTGTTTAACCCAGCAGTGATTAAGATTCTGACTACAGGCCAGGCCTAGTGGGTCATGCCTGTAATCCCAGCAACTCTGGAAGCAAAGGCAGCAGGATTGCAGGTTAAAGGCCAGAGGCAGCCTGCATAACTTAGTGAGACACTGTCTCAAAGATAAAAGGTAAAAAATGGGCTGGGGTGCAGCATTTGCCAAGTATGTGCAAGGTTTTGGGTTCAGCTTCTGATTACCAGAAAAAAGAAAGAAAGGGTTCTGACTACACCAGGAGAGCATTTAGCAGCAAGTAGCAGACAACTTCACCTAATTGGCATAAGCAAAGAAAAAGTTATTTTTTTCTCAAATATGAAGAAATCCAGAGGTAGGTGGTCCAGGGCTGATGTAGCTAACCCTGATGCCTTCAACTGCCCAGAATCCTACTTTTCACGTTTTACCTGCTCTGCTTCTTCTGGGCTTTCATCTTCACAGCTGCAAGATGGCTACTTTACCATGAGGTTTGCATCCATGTTTCAGGCAGGAAGCATGGAAATAAGGGAAGGACAAGTCAGTGAAATAATGTGCCAAGTCTTGTCTATCCATATAAAAGCTTTCTCAAACCCAAATACAATGAGTATTTAAGTCTTGTTGACTGTAACAAACTCACAAAACTATACCTAGATGCAAAGGAAACTGGAAGTTTGAGTAATTTAGCCATGCATTGCTAACCCAGATATAATTAGGGCCTGTTTGTTTGTTGGCTTGCTTGCTTTTTGTAAGGAAGGAATAAGAATGGTATTGGATCAGATCTAACTGTGTTTGCTCAGAGCGCTTAACTAAGCATCCTAATGAGCCAAGAAAGAGCCATGTTTGAATCCCTTTCCTTTGGGTATTTTCTCAATTTGTGAGAAAAGGCTTGCTTCTGCCCAGAACCTGGAAATATGTACTGTTGCCCTCTATAGAAGTGTAGCAGTAAGGGTTCTCCAGAGGGATGGGGTAGGGGGAGAGAGAGAGAGAGAGAGAGAGAGAGAGAGAGCACGCCCGCACACACGCATGCGTGAAAGAGTCATCTTGAATTGGCTCCATATAATTGTGGGAACTGGCAAGTTTGAACTCTGTAGGGCCAAGCTGGCAGATTGGAAATTCAGGGAACAGCTAATACAGTCTTGAATCCACACTCTGTAGGGCAGGCCAGCAGGCAGGAAGCTCAGGCAGGGTTTTCATCTTGCAGTGTTGAAGTAGAACTGATTTTTCATTGAAGACCTCACCTCTCTTTCTCTCTCTCTCTCTCTCTCTCTCCCTCCCTCCCTCTCTCTCTCCCTCTCTCTCTCTCTCTCTCTCTCTCTCTCTCTCTCTCTGTGTGTGTGTGTGTGTGTGTGTGTGTGTGTGTGTGTGTGTGTCTGCCCTTAAGGCCTTCAGCTGATTGGATGAGACCTATCTACATTATGGAGGGTCATCTGCTTTACTCAAAGTTGACTAATTCTCATTGTTAATCACATGAAAACGTTTCTTTAAAAAAAACCCCAGACTTATGTTTGATCAAACCAGTGGATACCATAACCTACCTAAGTTGACACAAAAAATTAGCCATCACACCCCTCAAGGTATGGTTTAAAACCATGTCACAGAAAATTGAAAGCTCTTTCCAAAATGGCCACACCTCCCTAGGGCATATGTTTTTAGGACCACGTCACACAACAACACAGACTGTTGTGCCCTCTTCATTCCACATCTTGATTCAAGTTTGCAAATATATTGAAAGACTGCCTAATATTGTTGAAGATTACACCTGGAGAGACAATGACTTTTTTTGAAAGGAAGAAGACTTTCAAATGGGAACTACTACACCAAAGGGAGAGTGTTGTCTTTATAACTGGTAAAACTTTGTTTGAGATTGTCATTACAACAGAAGCCCAAATAAAGAACAACTTGTTGTTGTTAGGTGCCATCGAGTTGGGTCCGACTCATGGTGACCCTCATAGGGTTTTCAATGGCTATTTCGGGATTGCTTTGGGAGTGGATTGCCACATACTTCTCCCATTTTTGCGGTGTTGGGGATTGAACCAGGGATCTCAGAGACTGCAGAGCTGCACTCTACCAACTGAACTAAACCTCAGCCCCAAAGAATGACTAGGGTATCGAAAAATGACAGCTTTAGAAACATGAAGGTCACAGATTCCTTACCCAGGCTTCTGGACCAAAGCAGGATGAGATCCTAGGCAACGGATCAGGTCCTCCCACCAGGATATCATCAATCTTCCTTTTACAGATTTACATTCAGCAAGACCAAGGGCAAATCCTAGTGAGGGAGAGTGAGCAACCCAGTGTGCGCACATCCTACACATAAAAGTTGTCCCAGTCACCTGCAGTTGAGTCTGTGTGCAGGGCTCTGCTTCCACAGGTGGCTGACACCACCATTAGGACAAAACTCCCTGATGTTTCCCTGTCTCCAAACATCCTTTTTCCTCTTACCTTTGGTCCTGGCACTTCCTGAGAAGAGAACACAAAGAACCAGAAGTGTGTCCTATGCTCTTGACCTTAAGGCAGGATGGCCCTGCCAGCTTAATCTGTCATCTGCCCAAACTCTGCCCCTTCTCCAACTCAGCAAACCACAGTTTTCCAGAGAGCTCTGAACACATTTGAAAACTCAGAACTGTTTTTCTGTGCAAACTGGATGCCATTCATGCCACTCCTCTAAAACTTCCTATTTGCCAACATGTGGCTCTGACACACATATACTGGAGCCTTTTTGGGAGTCTGTGAAGGCTGCAGATCTTGGGCCCACGGGGCTTCTTCCTTGCGTGCTCCAGGAGCTTCTTCCCTGGCGGGAGGTGCTCTGCTGGCCTTCTAATCCTCCCAGGCCCTTGCTCTTCATCTGGGGTCACTCCATTAACTCATGGAATCTTGTTAGTTTTCACAGCCTGCAGCCGGGTTCTTGCCCTGGTTCTGGCCCCAGAATTGTCCCCCAGGACCTCAGCAATGGAGCATTTGATTGTGTGCATGTCACTTACCCTGGACAATCAGAAAGGGTTTTCCCTGATGGGCTCTGTGATCCTAATCTTACTGGAAGCCAGCCTGCTGAGCACAGGCTGCCTGCAATCCCCTCTGCGGCCCACGGGCTTTCATTCTTCAATAAGTTTTTGACTCTGACGGGCCCTGGGGTTCACACAAAACACTGAAAGTGAAATCCAAACATATTTCTCCTTCACCAGCTCCCTCTGCAACCACAGCTGCTGCTGAGGGGCCTTGAATGAGGCACTGGGCACTGCGGCTCTCTGTGTCTGGTGATTTTGCCATCCTCTGTTCTCAGCCTCGCTGCTCCCATCTTGCTGGAAGCGTGCAGATGCACCTCTTGGGCCCGGAGCTTACCAGCCTCCTGTGGATTTGGTGCTTGGGATTGTACCTTCCTCCCTATTCTCATTTCCCTGAATGTTGCTTTCGTTTTCTGTTCCCCACCCCCAGCAAGCTTCAGGCCAGCCCTGTCTCCATCCCTTCCCCTTCCCAGCCCTGACTTCTAGAACTGCAAGGGAAACTTAGGGCCACCACCTTAGAACTTTGCCTGGAAACCAGGTAAATAAGAACAGATAAGAGGCAAGGGTTGAATTTCTATTTCATTCTTTTGGCTCACTGTGTACCATTAAGACAAAAGAGACACCAGCGTGCAGACCAATAATGTTAATAGAGCTCTACGGAAAAAGACAAAAGGAAGAGTCCCATACTAACAGATGTGCACTGACTTTGTGGCACAGAAGAACTCAGAGTAACACAAGAAGTCATATTTGTCTTATTGGCTGTGTGGTCATGCCAGTAACCCCACATGGGGCAGAGGTCAGAGTAAGCCTCAGAGCAGAAGGTCTCCCTCAGGTCCAGGTCACACATAGTTACCTACTGTGTATAACACTTTCCTTGGCCCAATACACGGTGACTGGCAAAGGAAGCTTGGTTTCATCTACAAAGCTCATGCGATGACCTGTGGTCCCTCTTGTGGGGCAAACAGATTCATAGGGAGGTTCCCCCCAGACCATGGATATGTATGTGGCTGTATATGCACCCCAGAAACTCCTCCCTCGGCCATTTCAGAAAATCCTACCAAAAGGAGGACTCAGGGTACTCTTTAGGAAGATGAATGAGAAGGAGATACACGAGGAGTTGCCTTGATTCCCCAGTCTGTACCACTCCTGCCCATTCACAAATGAAAGTGGCAAGATAATTGAGTTTGTCTTCTGTGTTAATAGGTTAGAAAAATTCTGGGGTGAGCTCTTGCTGGATCCCACCCTCCACCCACTCTTCACTTATTTCAGGAGCAGATAACTCTGACTCACCTGAAGTAGTTGGTGCTGGCATGAGCCATCATGAAAAACACAGAGGGTCTATGTGAAGGATTCCCTCTCTTCCCGCTCTTTAGTGCTTGATTTAGTGCTTTTCAAAATGTCCCCTGACCAAATGCCACTGGCCCTGACCTGCTATATCCTGTTTGTCTTTCTGTCTTTCTTTCTTTCTCTCTTTCTTTCTTTCTTCTTTTCTTTTCTTTCTTTTCTTTTCTTTTTTCTTTTTTTTTTTTTTTTGTGTGTGTGTGCTACTAGGGAGTTGAACTCAGGGCCTCATGCAAGCTTTTGCAAGCATTCTACCATTGAGCTGCACTTCCAGCCCATTTTTTTACTCTTTTACCTTAAGTCAGGGTCTCATTAAGTTATGCAGGCTGCCTCTGGCCTCGAACCTGAGATCCTCCTGTCTCCACCTCCCAAGTCATTGGGATTATAGGCTTGTGCTACCACACTCAACCATGTCCTGTTTTTATCGAGCTTTAGGCTGGTTTTCTCAAAATGCAGCTCCCTTCCTCCTTTACCTCACCTTCAGCAGAATAATCCTCCTAGCAGATAAAGATCAACTTCAGAAGCAACCACTAATGGGTTTGCCTATCACTTTTATTTACCCAGAAATTCCACCAAAAAGATTGGAGATATCTGTAAGACCCTCACTAAGCATTCTATCCAGATACTATGCCTAGCAAAACTGTCCTTCAAAAATAAAGGAGAGACAGGCTCCATTGACACATGCTTGTATTCCCAGCAACTCGAGAGGCTGAGGCAGGAGATTCCCAAGTTCAAGGACAGAAAGAGCCTGTGCAATTTAGAGAGACTCTATCTCAAAATAAAAACATAAAAAAAAAAATCTAAAATGGGGCTGGGGGTGCAGCTCAGTGGTAGCTCACTTACTTAGCATATGTGAGGTCCTGGGTTCAACCCCAGGTGCTAAATAAATAACTAAATAATAAAGGAAAGATAAAGAGTCCTGACAAATAAAACCAGGGAGTTCATCACGACTAGCCTAGCCTTAGAAGAAATGCTAAAGGTAATTCTTCAAGTTGAGACAAAAAGATGCTAAACAGTAGCATGAAAACTTCTGAAAGATAAATACATAGACAAATCCAGAATACTGTTATACTGTAATGGTGGCACATAAATCACTTTTATTTCTAGTGCAAAGCACCCTTTCCAGAGAACAGAGGTTTCCAAGAGTATGAAGACCTCTTTATATTTTAATTAAAACAAAACCAAACCCTGCCAAAGCACCAATGCTCTTCTCCTCCCAAATAATGCTAAAAATGCTTTGAGGTGCTATAATAAATGAGAGATTATGTAGCAATAAAATGAATCCAGTGCCCCCTTTTAAACAAATGTATATTTTATGGATCACAGTTTCTGCATGCATTCTAAAAATAGCCACACACATCTGGGAAGTATATTCTTTAGCAGTTTGTAGATGTCACAGATATCACTGGCCTCTGGATTGGGACTCATGTCAGAAAATAATTCCCTAAGGTCTTTACTCCAGGGATTTGTTTTTTCCTACCCAGAATACAGAAGCACCTAGGCCAGGAAGAGTGTGGAAGACTCCATATGTTTCCAAATTCTCTCCAACCTGGAGGATTCCAAAGTGGTGAGCAAGGGGACTTATTCTGGGAGGAATTATGATCTCTTCTGGAAGAAGAATAGGATATCTGACCTATGATAGAGTTTTATGCTATACTGAACAAGCCATCCTTAGGGTCTTTCTCCATCCTCAAGGGCACATACGTGGGTAAGCTCTATAGGCAGATTAGACCAATAGTCTGTGAGTGTGTGAAAGTCTTGGTCTACAGAAAGTCAGAGTGAAGAGTTCCAATTTTGCTCCTTATCATTGTGACCTAGGGAGGTGGTGGTAGTCATTAATAGTGGATGGCAGTATGTTCCATGGCCTGGCTGGTGGGGAGGGCATGTGACTAATTTTGGCCAGTGAATCTTGAGTAGATAAGATGGTGTCACTTCCTCCCCAGGTATTTTAGTTGCTACTTTGAGACCCTCCTAGGCTTCCTTTCCCTCTGGCATCTGTTGCATGGTATTGGGGAGGGTGGCTGTTCCAGCAGCTGAGGCCCATGATGAGTAGCCTCTCATTGAGCTGCAATGAGCAAGAAGTATGATGGAGTCCTAGTCTGTTTTGTGTTGTTGTTGTTGTTGTTGTTGTTGTTGTTGTTGTTAGGTGCTGTCGAATCAAGTCCGACTCACAGCGACCCTATGTACAGCAGATCAAAACACTTGCTGATTCTGTGCCAGGCAAAGGATCTTATTTATGTTTAAGCCCATTGTTACAGACACTGTGTCAATCCATCTGGTGGAGGGTTTTCCTCTTTTGCGTTGACCTGCCACTCTCCCAAACATGATGTCCTTCTCCAGGGATTGATCTCTCCTGACTACATGTCCGAAATATGTAAGATGAAATCTGGCCATTCTTGCTTCCAAGGAGCACTCTGGTTGCACTTCTTCTAGGACAGATTTGTTGGTTCTTTTGGCAGCCCATGGTATATTCAATAGAAGTCTCCAGCACCATAATTTAAAAGCATCAATTCTTTTTCTGTCTCCCTTGTTCAACGTCCAGCTTTCACAACCATATGATGCCACTGAAAATACCATAGCATGAGTCAGATGCACCTTCGTCTTCAATGTGACATCTTTGCTAACTCATAGTGACCCTAATATACAAGAGAGTGAACACTCTCCAACACTGCCACACCTAGCACTATGTCAGTGCTTCTCTGCTATTCATAGGGTTTTTCAATGGCTGATTGTTTCAGGATTGTTTCGGGAGTGGGCTGCCAGGTTCTTCTCCCATTTTTGTGTTGCTGGGGATCAAATTCAGGGCCTCAAAGAGCATAGGGTGGGTATTCTACCAACTGAGCTGAACCCCAGCCTCTGTTTTGTGTTAGTATAGAATACAACAGACTGAGTAATTTGTAAAGAAAAGAAATGTACTTCTTATGGTACTGTAGGCTGGGAAGTCCAATATCAAAGCGGGCATCTGATTTAGGCTTTCATGCTCTTTCATCCCATGGTAGAAGGCAGAAAGACAAGAAAGCACAAAAGTGCAAGAGATTAAGAGGGTACTGAACTTATCTTTTTACCAAGAACTTGCCCCCATGGTAACAATCCCACTTCTGCAATAACAGCATTAATCCATTCATGAGACCCCCTCATGACCTAGTCACCTCTTAAAGTTCCCATCTCTCAGCACTACTGTATTGGAGGTTCAGTTCTCAACACGTGAACTTTGGGGAACATATTCAAACCACCAAGATGGAAGCAAGCCTTTGTTGGGTTGATCTACTGAAGATTTGGAGTTGCTTGTTCCTATACCATAATCTACCCTATTCTGACCAGACAGGGTAGATTAGACCTCACAGTGGTTCTATTTGAGGTTCTCTAGTAAGATTACATTGAAAAGTCAAAATGATTATTTTTAATTTTTGTAATAACCAGATGCTTCCTCCAACATCCTTATCCTATCCCAATCAGTGTCGCTCAGATTCAACTGGAATTGAGCAGGTTTTAGGAGGGAAGAGCTAGGAAATGTAACATTGGCTTTGGAATACTTCTGGTCAAGCTTCTTCCAAAATAGAACTTTGCCTGCTACAGGAAGCACAGGCAAGGAAAAGGAGGTGGCCCTTCCAGAAACACAGAAATCACGGGCCTCAAGCCTGCATGCATCTATGGGCATCAATCTAATTCTTTTCACAGGCACGACCTTTTTTTGTGCCTGATTTTAAATGACATTTTTAATCTTGGCCAATTTGTATCATTATAGTCCTGTACCCTGATATGCCCTGGGACTCTTAAATATACTTGAGTTTATGTTTAGACAGTTGCAATGATGTATTTTCCAACCCAGTGTTTAGCTGCACACTTTAATGACAGGCAAGGAGTAATTGGGCAGCTTGGCACGTGTCAGATTCTAAATGTAGAGATGAAGGTTCTAATGGTAACAGAGGGAGAAGCAGATTTGTCCTGAACTTGGCAGCAATGCCACTCTGCCGAGCTCTGCCAGCCTGATGCTTGACTACTTCCAGACCCAGGACATTTCTGAAAAATGGAAGCATACCCTAGAATCACCAATAAAATGAGAAAGAAAAAATTTCCACTTTGCAACACCTTTTGCAAACACCAGTGATTTGGGCATGACTTTTTGGGGTGAACAGCTTTTTTGTTTTAAGTGTGACATTTAAACATGGTCCAACATCATTGTTTCCCCCTTGCTATTTCCTTTCCTTTGATAGACATCTCATTATTAAGCATCTTATTATTAGCTCAAATGCTTTCTGTAGAAACATAAAGGCAAGGATGCTTATTAATCAGAAACCAAATTTTCTATTCAGATACATAATCAGGGATCTTGGAAAATGTGAATATGCTTATTTGGTTGGAAGGACTAAGAATGGCTCCTCTCCTCTCATGGTGCTCGATCTGCTAGGATAATGATATCCTTGGGAAGTGTGCCGTGAGACAAGGGAAAATCTCCTTGAAGCTCAGCAGTCCTGTGGGTATCACCAGCGATGGGCTTACAAGAACTGATGGACTCCCACAAGGTGTGATGTGAAGACTGCTAGGAAGGCTGTGCCTCTTAATAATACCTCCCTAGCAAGTCACCTGCACTTTCAACATCAGAGATTCATTCTTTCTGCTCTTAAACACTACAGTTTTAGGAGAGGTAAAAGTTAGGGGCTAAGTCCATACACTCTGGGCTCATGCTCCCTGGGCTTGAAATCTAGCCTTGCCAATTTCTAGCTATGTGACTTTGGGTAAGTTATCCAAGTTCTTTGGGCCTCAGCTTCCTCATCTATGTTGTGTTGCTCTTAGGTGCCATCAAGTTGGTGTCTGACTCATAGCGACCCTACATACAACAGGAGAAATATTATTGTCAGTGCTTTTCTGCTATTCGTAGGGTTTTCATTGGAAGAATGTTTTTTGGGAGTGGGTTGCCGGTCTTTCTCCAAAGCCTATAGCACCTGGTGTTCCCAGGCAGTTTCCCATCTAAGTACTAACCAGGCCCGACACTGCTTAGCTTCTAAGATCTGACAGGATCAGATGCCACAGTAGTATAGCTGCAGGCTTCTCATCTATAAAAGGGGATTATTCTGCATCCCAGGATTATCCTGAAGGTTAAATCAAGTTGATATATAAGGTATGATCAAAAATTACAGTGAATGTTTAAATTTTTTTAAATGTACTATAATAGGACACTAAAAATACTCCCCTTGGCTTTGAACACACTTATTCCATCATTCTTCCTACTTTCTGAAGCAGTACTTAAAGTCTTTCATGACTTTAGTTGTGCTATCTTGGCTGCCCTGAGGTTCTGAATCAATAAAAACATTTCTCTGTCATGTTCATTTTGACTTTGGGGAAGAGCCAGAAATCACATGGTGCCAGATCTGGTGAATAAGGTGGATGGGGACACACTGTCATGTTTTTATTTTACAGAAATAACCATACCAGAAGTGATGTGTGACAGAGCATTGTCATGATGAAGGTTGAAACTAAAGACACTAACCACAGAGGACTTCCAGAACTGCTTCAGAAAGTGGCAAGAACAATGGAAGAAATGTGTTCAAAGCGAGGGGAGTATTTGGAGGGAGATTAATAGTAATATACAGTCAGTGCCATATTTTTTTCAATTTAAACATCCACTGTATCTTTTGATCACACCCTGTGTATCACATACAGAACTGAATGGTATCCTCTTCTTAATCTGGGGTCTAAATGCCTTAAACAGCCTAGGGTGTTGACAAGGTAGTCAGGTTGAGGAGGAGATATTTTCAGGTCTGGAAAGTTCTACTTGGCAAGGATTTGTTCTGGAGTTTCCCTTGCTCTGCCTTCCTGAGGTCCTGTTCAGTCCTAAACTCCCCAAACACAGCACTAAAGATTCATAACCCAAGTGGAATCTAAGTATGGAGACCATGAAATGAAAACAGGCTCACCTCCTTTCTCTATTGGGGCCAGGGGCTGCTAAAGAAATCCTGACCCTGGCTCTGGGCTTCAAAGTGATTTCTTCTGATAGAGGCCCACTCCCATAATCCCACTGGGATTGGGAGTTCTAGGGCAGCCTGGGTTACCTAGCTGGACCCCGTTTCAAAAAAAGAGAAGCTTGTCTTTGGAAGTAATCATTTAAGTAATGCAGTTTTTGAAGTTAATTTTTTTTTTATGCCAAATGGTCGACAGATTTTCATTCTTTGAAAGTACAAAGCACTCTGTTTAAAGCAAAAGATCATTGGAAAGAAAATATGACTAGTCCACCTTACCCAAGAATGTTCACAAAACTTTCCAGACATTGCGGGACCTAATCCCACAGGGGCAGCTGTTTCCCAAGCCCTTTTCTGCATATAGTTCCCAAGAACAAAGGCAGAAAGTTGCTGACCTACCCCATCCCATCCAGCCAGTGCCCAAAGAGGAGGCTGATCCTGTCTTCCTCTGAGTTTCTGAGCTTCTAGTCACAAAAACTTTTCCGTCTCACAAATGGCTCTGCCCTATGCAAACCACTGAACAAATAAAATGAAGGCTTGAAAGTTCACACTGACCTTTTTTGGTATCTGGGACAATGCAAGCCTTTCGGTTTGTAATAGGAAGTGATTAAGCTACCTGCCTGGCTTTTGGAGGGAGTTTCTCCCTTCCCATTTAATGGGCTACAACGTTCAGTCAGACTCTCCTGTTTGGTATGACCCATGGGCATTGTTAATAGACAAGGAGGGATTATTTGTAACTGCTTAGAGTTTTACTTCTTTCCCAAAACAAGTCAGCAGCTTTCTGTTTAACACACTCTTATTTTTTATTCTCTGTTGTCCACCTCCTCAAAGTTTATATTCATTAATAACCTATAATTAAAACCAGGACAACAAGCCCAGAAAGATTATGTGGTAGAAACTTTGGTTGTTGTTGTTGTTAGGTGCCGTCGAGTCCGACTCATAGCGACCCTATGTACAGCAGATCAAAACACTTGCCGATTCTGTGCCAGGCAAACGATTTTATTTATGTTTAAGCCCATTGTTGCAGACACTGTGTCAATCCATCTGGTGGAGGGTTTTCCTCTTTTGTGTTGACCTGCCACTCTCCCAAACATGATGTCCTTCTCCAGGGATTGATCTCTCCTGACTACATGTCCGAAATATGTAAGACGTAGTTTGGAAGACATTTTCTGGGCCTGGAGGCCTTCAATGGCAGTTGATCTAGACCTTCAATTTGTTTTGTGTATTTTCCTATTGCTTCTACTCCAGAGTAATGGGATCTCTGAATAACCAGCTGATCTCATTCTTCCTTGAAAGTGGCTTTTGGAGCTTGGCATCATGGCACACCCCTGTAATCTCAGTGACTCTGGGGGCTGAGGTAGGAGGATCACAAGTTCAAGGCCAGAGGCAGTCTGTGCAATTTAGGGAGATCCTATCACAAGATTTAAAAAACGAAAACTAAAAAAGGGGCTGGGAGCACATCTCAATGCACAGCACTTGTCTAGCATGCACAAGGTCCTGGGTTCAACCTTCCAGTACAGAAAAAAGAAAAAGAAAAAAGAAAGTGGCATTTTGTATTTTCTTCCAAAAAAACTCTCCTCTCTGTGGCGGGACAGAGTAAACAGGATCTTCCCAGGGAACTGTCTGCCCAGCAGACATTTTTGGGCTATGAAAACAAAAAGAAAAATACTAAACAAACATAAGTCTTTGCATTACTGGATCCTGAAAAAGTAAAGAGAAAAACACTTATTTAATGACCCACTGCACTGGAAAAGCTGCAGAGTGCCAAGAAAACATGATTAAGGCTCTCTGAAGGAAGGAAGACCTTCTATAACAATCACCTGCTTTCTTTCCTCTTCTTCCAAATCTGCAGATAAACCCACTAGTGATTTTACACTTCTCCTCCACTCAAAAGAGATTTCCCAGCAGGCACTGTGTGTGCCTATCTGCCCAAAGGAGGCAAGTGCTGGAAATCTGCTTTTAGGATCATATTCCTCCAATTCCTTTCAGAGATAGTGTTAGAGTTGAGCTTTCTGGTTACACCAGCAGGAAGTATTTATAAATCTGACCAGTAATAATAGTTCATTTTGAGGGAGAATGAGAAGAGGTTGGTCAATAGTACAAAGATCCAATTAGAGAGGAGGAATAAGTTCTTGTATTCTATTGCATACGGGCTGACTATATAACAATGATGTATTGTATATTTCAAAGTAACTAGAAGGGAAGATGTTGAATGCTCTTACCACAAAGAAATGTTAAATGTTTAAGGGGATGAATATGCTAATTATCCTGATCTGGTCATTACACAGTAGATACTTAAAAATTGAAACATCACAGCCTACTCCATAAAAATATACAATTCCTTTAGGGCAATCAAAAATTAAAATTAAAAGAAAACTTTTCATTTTATGTTTAATTTGGAAAATTGGAGATTTATCTTGACTTTGCAATGATATGAACTTTTATTGAGATATATACCAGATAAGGAATGTTTTACATGCATTGATTAGTTCATTGAAATCTCAGGACCACAACCCAATGAGGCAGATATTATTATCTCTGTTTCACAAATGAGAAAACTAAAGCACCGAGAAGTTAAATAACATGCTCAAGGTCACCCAATTGGCAAGTAACAGAGCCAGGATGCAAACCCCTGGTTTGATTCCAGAGTCCAGGCTGTTAATCGCTATTGTCACACTGCTTCATGAGCCAAAACCTAGCAGAGACTCTTGCAGAGTGGATTTGAGACAACACTTGAGTAAATTAAAAAGCAAACAAAGAAATTGACTCTTGCAATATTCCTGTCAGGAAAGCCTGTCCCTTGTCAAAACACAAAATCATAACAGATTTAGTATGAAGATCTTAGGTGGTTTTATTTGCAATTCTAGAATCAGGCAACAATTCACAATAGAGTGTCCTGAAGGACTGAGCAAAAGAGGTTGACTTTATGCACAGTAACAGACTATAGAAAGCAGAAACAAAGAACAAAAACAGAGTAATATAGTCATCAAAGTAGGAGTGGGCTCTGCCCTCTGCAGTTACCCATGACTCAGCCTCCTTCCATACTGTGCTCTGCCCTTCTCAGTGCTTATCTTCTCTTAAGGTTGGCCTGCCTACTGAGTCTCTAGGCCTGCACAGTTATCCAGGTGGCAAGTGGAACATGAGACAGTAGAGGAGGACCCTGGGGTTTTACTGTTGGTCCTGAAGTGTCACATTCCATTGCATGATCAGATCTCAGCCACCAGGCCCCACTTGTTGCAGAGGGAGACTGGGGAAAGTAGTTAGCTAAGTACCCAGCAAGAGGATGAAATAGGCTTAATGAGCATACACTTTGTCTCTGCCACCTACCTTTTCTTTAATAGCTGGAAATCAACAGACTGTTCTGTATTGGCTTAACAAAACCCTTCCTTCCTGCTTGAATGGAAATTTCCATCATTCAAGATACTCCTTGGAGTTTGATGGTGATGATAAGAGTTTTGCACAGGTAAGGCCTGATGTAAAATGTGCAAACCATTCCAAGGACTACCATCACTAGTTTTCTTTTGTTAGCACAGAACAGATTTGTTGACAGTATCAGAAAGCTCTAGGGTTGGTAGGGAAATTTTAATGAATATGGACTCAGCAGAAATCTCTGGGTATTAAGGATGGAAGAAACAATCTCAGAGGATGGTTTGGTTGGGGATGCCTGGTGTAGAGATAAAATAATTGTATGGTTTAAAACAGTTCAGGTTTACTTATAAAGAGGTTAATTATTGTGTTCAACATGATAAGGAAAGAATCAACTTTAATCAATTGTGAAACCATAGCAAGAATGTATTTATCTCAAACTTGACTCAACTGGGTGACCTCATTTCAAGAGAGTTTCTTTTCATTGAAAAGGGTGCTTGAAGCTTACCTAAGTGACAACTGGCAATGTCCTCATTTTTAAAATTATAGCCCATTAAAGACAGGCTTCTCCTTACTCTCACATGTAGTAGGGTTCTCAAGTTTCTAATTTATAATGATAGACTGAATTATTCATAGAAGTCATTTATCTTTCTCACTCCAATTATTAATCTCTCAATGCTATTGGTGGTCTCCAGACTCTGCCATAAAAGCTTAATGCATTTTGCATCAGTCCGTGACACTAGCTGGTGATATCTTTGGCTTAGCACAAAGGGGTTAAAAAATAGGACTTCAGGTGGTACCAGACAATTAGATAATTACAAAACACTTTCATGTATTAGAGTAAACATGTAAGCATTATGCCTGGAGTTAGGGCTACCAACTTACTTATTGTTTTCTTAGTTGTGCACTAGGATTTTCAAAATCATCACCAAGTCCTAAGATTTTTTTAAAAAAATCATTTCCTATTTTTAAAGCATAGTGTGTCTTTACTCATATGAAAACTCTTCCAATTAATACTCAGAGTAGCTGACATTGAGTCAATGCTCATTCTGTGCTAGGTCCTGTAAGCTCTTTGTAAGTGCTCTCATTTAGATGTCTCAACCATCCTATGAAGCAGGTGACAGTGAACAGCTAAGGCTCTGGTCATTCTTCCTATCCTCCAGGTACTGTTACAGTCTTCTGAGGTCCATTTTCTAAATTTCTTTGGAACTTAGACTATCATTTACAAGGCCATGGTTAGATGCTGAATCATGTTCTCTTAAAATTTATATTTAAGGTTCTGACCCTTAGCATCTTAAAATGAGACTACACAGTTAAACTTTCTCTAGCCATAGATTGAACAAACTGCAGAGCAAAAATATTCAGAAAAAAATTCCAGAAAGTTCTGAAAGACAAAACTTGAATTTTTCAATGTCAACCGCTATTTTGAATACATGCTGATGATGTAATAGGTAGGCACATCCAGCAGTAGCTTCCTGCCATTTCACAGATCCTCACTCTCTTTCTAGCACCCATTTGGGCCTTGTTTGCTTCAAGTCTTGCTCACATACTAGGTAGTTTGGTCTCTGATGATTGTGTTGTCCATACTGAACATGCACAAACTTTTTCTTCTTATATCATTCCCTAAAAAGTACAGCAAAACAACTATTTACATATCATTTACATTCTATTAAGTATTATAAGCAACATAGAGACAATTTAAAGTATACATGAGGATGTGCATAGATTATATACAAATATGATGCATGTTATTTAAGGGAGTTGAGCATCTATGGATTTGAATATCTGCTGGGCACCCTGGAACCAATCTGCCCAAGGAAACAGAGGGATGATTGTATTGAGAAATAGGGTTTTTGATATTGCTGTTGTTTTGTTTTTGTTTGGTTTTGACTTTTCGAGAGAGTCTTGCTTTGTTGTTCAGGCTGACCTTGAAATCACAATCCTCTTGCCTCAGTCTTCTGAATGCTGAGATTACAGGCATATGCCACAGTGCCTGGCTGAGAGAGGGTCTTTACAGAGGTGATTAAATTAAAATGACCTTATTAGAGTGGTCCTTAATATGAATAGTGTCCTTATAAGAAGACAAGATTGGAGCACAGACAGAGAGAGAAGATCATGTGGAAAGTGACTACAACTCAGGGAGAGTAGCATCAGGAGAACGCTCCTCCGTAGTCATCTTGATATCAGATGTCTAGCTTCTAGAATTGTGAGGAAATAAATTTCTATTGTTTAAGCCACTCAGTCTGTGGTACTTTGTTATGGCAGCCCTGGCAAACCAATATAGGCACCATTATTTTATGTATCACTAAGAAGAAAGGGAGCAAAGTAAATTCTGACCATAACTTTGAATTTTTCTTTAAACATATTAAAGGAATCCTTATTTAGACACAAGCTTTCATCAAATATAGCTTTTGTGCATATATAAAAATAAGTGAAATATATGCTAAGACATTCCTAAAACTTCTTCACATACAGAGTGCAACTTTTCTGAAATAGTATTTCTGCTCTGAGTCATTAAACTCTCAGATTTCCCATAGAGAGGCATCTTCTGAGCCATTAAGAGTGTTGGTGACACAGCAGTTCTTCAGAGAAGGCTCCACTGTTGTCTTCGGGACATGCTTCAAGCTGCAGACATTCTGCAAATTTTGATGTCAGGCTTCTTTGATCCTGCTGCTCTGGCTCATCAGTTTCTGTGTACACAAAAACTTTATGTTGATGTAAAATCATGAGGTAATAATAGTGCAATCAATAATTAGTATCATAATTAATGGAGAGAAAGAGGAATGTGGAGTAGAGAATGGCCAAGATGGGGATGTCTTGAAACAGAAGAGAGAAAGGACTCCACCCAATGTAAAGAGTCTCCCTCAGTACTCCACCACTGTCTGATTGGCATACAAATCTACCCTTCTTTTCTATTATGGGACAGAGGTATATCCTCTGTATTCTTTAGGTATGTGGGTATATTTGGCGATGAGCTGATCTGAGTTATCCCAAGTGAACACAAAGAGGACATCATATGGAGAGGGACTGGAGGTGGACATTTGGCCCAAGTCTCACTCACACACAAAATCTCAAATAAAAAATTTGATTTTTTTTCCATTTTAAAATTATTGTGGTTACCTTCAGATATAAAACTGATCCAGGTTTTCTTCAATTTCTGAGAGGTCCCAAACATAAATTTTCATTTTAGTCTGTCCTTCTAATGGATATTTATAGAGTGGCATGGGGTGAACTGCACAAGTAGGCCAAGAAGGCCTTTTTAAAAGAATTAATAAATCAATCAATTGATTGATTGATTTTGCAGTACATGAAGGGTGAACACAGAGCCTTGTGCACACTTTGCAAGTGCTCTACCATTGAGCTGCAACTTCAGCCCTGCCCCCTCCTTTTCTATCTTTTCTCTTGAAACAGGGTCTCAATAAGTTCCCCATGGTACCTCTGGCCTCAAACTTGCGATGCTCCTGAGTGAAGCTTGTTTCATATGTCCAGAGAAGCAAGGCAGGATCTCTCACCTAATAGAGCCCACCATCTACCAGAGGAAACAGATCCACAAACTTTCAATTGCCCTGGTGTGACCAGTGTTTTAATTGAAGGGGCATAAGAGGAGGAAAAACTCCAATTTGACTGAAGAGCAGACCTAGTCAGAGAATGTTGCACATACAAAGACAGGAGCCATGACTGGTGGCTTAAAGGGAGAAGAGGTTGGTTGGTATCCAGATATGGATGGGGAATTCCTTACAGAAGAAGCAGTGTGGGCAAAGATACAGAGACATGAGAAACAGGATGAAGTACAAATAGGAAACTAGGCTATGGGGTGTATTCGGTGGAGAGGCAGGGATGAAATGATAAAGGAGCTGGAGGACTTTGCTGGAGGCCTGTTTATTGTTAGGTGCCATTGAGTAGGGTCCAGCTCATAGCAACCCTTCTAGGGTTTTAATGGCTGGTTGTTTGGGGATTGCCTCAGGAGTGGATTGCCATGTACTTCTATTTTTGTGGTTCTGGGGATCAAACCCAGGTCCTTAGAGAGTGTGGAATAACACTCTACCAACTGAGCTAAATTCCGGCTTCCTGGAGGACTAGTGGTTCTAAACACCAGCTGCACATTAAAATGTTGGGGGCATTTATAAACAAATACAGATGCCTGCACCCAGGCACAGAGCAGTCAGCTCTGCTTCTCTGGAGGTGAGATTCTAATGCACAGGCAGGGTTGAGAATCACTGCTGTTTCTTTTCTTAATGTAAATAGACTTCATCTTGACCCCATGTGTTCTGAGCTTTCTGGTTGACCCCTTCATAGCTGAGAAAAGGGACCAACTCCCAGCACAATAGGCAATACTTCTCAGGAACACATGCATGTTCTTGGAGAAAGAAATCCTGAACAATTCATTTGAGGAAGTCTCCCTACACCTAGATGATTTTAATTTGACCTAGATTATGTGGTAGAAGACACACAGTCAGTTGTCTGGATTGCATGTTATCTGGATATTTGGTGATGATGACTGGAAATATCTGGAGGATCAATTGAAATTTTTACTTACCATCTAAATAATTTGGTGCCATTTAGTGGCAGAGGCATTGACCTGTATTGTGAAGGGCAAGATTACAGATCAGCCATAACCTTGGCAGTCACCACAATGACTTTGGTTTTGCTTCAGTCAGTTGCCACCTCTTGGGATTGTAAATATTGACATTCACCCTTAGAGAAATCAATATCTGCGTATTAGCCTCCAATTTCATATATTGATGTGCAGATCTAAGGGCCTCGGGTGGATATGAGATGACTTCAGCATTTGAGAACACTGTCTCTGAGTGGAAAGGCCTGCAGATTTGCAATTTCCCCCAGTGATTCTTGTCTTCATGACTTGTGTCACTATTATCTTTTTGCCATGTGTTTGTATGCAAAAATTTTGGCAGAACCATTTTAGCAGCAAGCAGACAAAAGAAAGATCAGTTTTCTCAGAGTTCAAAATGAATGTCCTCAAACCTATAGAATAAATTCTCTGAAATAAGTTCTAAAATAGATGAACAACTTTTTGACCAAAAATGTGTTTTGAATGGGATTCCCATTTACCTATATCAAAGGATCAGCATACCTTGAGCCTTTCTATCTCCAGTCTCAATTCAAGTCCCAAATCAATCAGATTAAAATTGAATGTTCACAGAATATCATCATATACATATACTTGTCACATGCAATCAATATGGCTGGTTTATTCCCACCTACAGAAGTGATTGATGAGGGCTGGGGCTGTCGTGTGGTGAGAGAGTACTTGCCTAGCATGTGCAAGACCCTGGGTTTGATTCTGAGCACCAACCAGGGGGGTGGGAGGAGCAACAGAAGTGTTTGGTGTTTTGATGAGAATTGTGTGTGCAAGTCCCCAAAGAGGGATGTTCAGTAAAGTCTTCCAGGTACTGTATAGATGAGACCCTAAGACTGATGAATGGAGGTGATTTGGTGGTATGGGTAAAGTGGACACAGATATTGATAATGATCTGCCCTCTGTGCCATAATATTGAGGAAAGCACTGTATGAGGTGATAAACCACCTTAATTCCAGCACACTTTCCTGTGAGACTGCTTGGAAAAGCAGGAAGAGCCAAAGGGTCTATGCAAAAATCACTGATGAGCCCCACAGCCTTCACTCTAGAGTTCCATGATTGTTGTTCCCTTAGGCAAAGTTGGCAATGGTTTGCAGGTTGAGTACACAAGAAAAACCACTTCACTAATTCTCATTCTCGGTTTGAAATCCTGCAAGAAGACTGTCTCAGCAGGAAAGTTCGAGTTTGTTGGCTGTAAAGGCAGGCTGCTCACAGGACCCTGAGCTGAGGGGCAGGAGTCATTGGGGAAATTTGCTGGGGCTGCACATTGGCTCTTTCACCAGGGAGTCTGCTCTGACAACAGAATTTGCCCACTTTTTAAGCTCTTCTCATCCTCCAAGATCCCTCATTTCCATGTAGGATTTTTTTTCTTCAAATTTTTAAAAATAAAAGAAATGGTTCATGTTTTTTAAATTATAGGAATTATTAGTCTACACTCATATCCCCCTGAAATCTGATCTCCTCAGATCTCAGAAGCTAAGCATAGTCAGGCATGGTTAGTCTTTGGATGGGAGACTGCTTGGGAATACCAGGTGCTATAGACTTGGGAGAAGGACCAGCAATGCACTCCTGAAACAATCAGCCACCGAAAATCCTATGAATAGCAGAGAAGCACTGACAATAGTGCTGAGCACAGCATAGTGCCAAGGAGTGTTTTGTTCTATTTCACAGAGTCGCTCTGAGTGGGACCGAACTTGACAACATCTAACAACAACAAGAGCAGGAATTATTAGGTACTTATTATAAAAACTTTGGGTGATATAAAACCAAAAATAAAAAATACCAATAGACACCAGACAAAGGTGATCATTGTTTATATTTTGGCCTGTTGGCTTTCAGTCTTAGGTGTGTATGTGTGTTTATATATATTCTAAATTTAAAATGACAGAGTAAAACAAAGTGCACAGCTAAGTTCCAGTCACAGTGAATGACATCCAACTACATACGTCTGCAGTTAAGACCAGGACTCCCAGGCCCCTGGCCTGGGCCCCCGTGCAACAGCTAAAGAGGCCGTTACACTTCTAATTTACAGTTTGGCTACACCAGGCAGCTCGGTGATAAGCACAGCTTGTTTATTTGTCTTTGATGGATGCCAGGTGGATTGTGGTCAGACAATCTGACTTCAGCAGTCTAGGCACTTTGAATTTGCAGATCCAGCGTGAGGCCCTCCCCTGGGCAAGATGCGGGTCGCACAATGGGGCCCCACAACAAAAGGGCGGTCACCATGGCGCGGCACCAGCAAGGAAGACAAAGAAGCACTTGGCCCGAGAAAAAAGAGGAAGAAAGTTTGGGAGGGCCCAGGAGACGCAGCCAAGAAGGTGGCAAGTCAGGCAGACCAGCTTTTCTGTTTGTGTTACAGGTTTGCTCCAAGAAGCCGAGCTTTTGCCGACCTTTTAATTAGACAGCCTGTATTGCTTCCAGCAACGAGCTTGAGCAATGTGCTGAGTTTTGACATTTTTTCTCGTCTCTGAAAGCTGTCAGCTTGGGAAGCAGTGTCCTCTTGGAGGACAGTTTGGTACCGGCTGCAAAACCAAAAGCAAGAAATAACCACAAATGAAAATGCACCGGTGTTCACATACTCCTCCATCCTGGCGTGGGCTGGGGAAGGCCATGTGTGTTTATAGCCCCATGCAGTCGGAGTCCAGGATGGCAGCTGACAGGGTGGTCTCTGGAGGCCTCAAGAGACACATGACATGGTGTGAGCAAAGGCAGGGGGATGGTGGCGGGTGGCATTCTGCTGTAAGGTGCCCAAGGCCCTTGCTGGTGCCAGTGACACATCCCGTGTTGTCTGGAGTTTTCTCTGGGCTAGGCTGGGCCATCTCCTAGAGGGGATGACCCTGGCTTGAACATTTTTTCATCCTCAATTTTTGCTGCTTTGTAGCTGGAATGTGACATGTTGTTTACTTTTTCTGGTGAGGTCATAATTTAAAAGTGCTAATGATTTTAGCCCCTTAAGGAACTGGGTTTCCATATCCAACTGAAGGAAATGGTGCCATGGTGGTGATACTTGCTCCCAAAAACACCTTGGGAGGCTGTCTGTGTCCTGAGAAGCCAGGAGGGACAGGAAACGTGTTGCCCACTGTTCTAGAGAACTCTACTCCAGTGATGGTGGAACACATTTCATAAAATGCTCCTGGGTCCCACATTAGGTTCAAATGTCAGACCAGTTCAGACCACAGTATGAAAGAGACCCAGGCAGAGCTCAGGAGCCAGCCTCGAATGAGTGTTCCTAAGTTCCCTGAGTGTGTGAATGTCCTTGACGGACACCAATGACATTCAAACACCCACAGCAGAGCAGCAGCATCTGCTGATTGAGAATCCGAGAGGTGATTCAACAATGCCACATGTTTAGTAGTGTATTACTTGATAATCGAGTTACGTAATAACATGTAGTCAGACCCAAGTCATAAAGGAACTATCATGCTAATTTCTATAATGGAACAAACGTAACCTTGTCCTGTCAGATCACCCCATAGCATGTGCTTTTGATGTTCGAAATGGAAGCTGTGATTCGTTCTTTTCTCCCCTCAAGATGGTGAGATTCCTGATGCATCCCCACACGATGGCAACGGTGTAATAATCTGGTGACCTGGGAAGCCACTATTCCTGAACCAAGTCAATATTTAAACAGGAATCTTTCCCCAGTGCCCTAGAACATATTCACGAAAGAATTTATGGGCAACACAATGGAAATGAGGAATAGCCTCAGCTTGCTGGAACATTAGATTTCCAAAGACTTTCTAAAGCCATGGGGAAAACCCTTCAGTGTATCCTGATTTAAGACTCCAGACACTATGCTCCCCCCACCCCACAATGGCCAAAGCCTTGTGTTTGTGACACAGCACAATGAATGAACTATTGGGGAATCTCTTACATGTTCAGTTGCCCCTGTTGGGTTTCAGTGCTCCATATAAGGATGCTATGGAAATTAACTTGTTCAGTACAGGGAGGTTGGCCTGATCACTGAACTTGAGACAACTTGCAAAGTCAGTTTTATCTTTCAAGCGAGTCATAAAGCAGCAACTGCAGCTTTATCATTTTACCTTCCCTGCTTCTATCAGGGCCTGTTGAGGGTGCAAGATTTCCTCTTCCATCAGGAGCAGAGAAGGTGCTAGACCGGGGTCTGCACAGCACAAAGATCTCTTCTTTGTTGACTTCTAGGGGCTGGCTGAATACCACACGATGAAGATCTCCAGCTTTCTCAAGATATGAAATAGAAGAGCAGTCAGTGCCTGCCCCGGGTTTATTACTCACTGAGAGATACTTTTTCCCAATGTGTTCAATTCTTTTTGAATCACCTTGTATATGTTGGCCCCAAAACTACAAGTATTCAGTAAATAATGATTTTCAATTAATTTGCTTTTTACTAATCACCATAGCGTCTGCAGCCGTAGCACTGTGGCGCCCAATCCTGTCAGATCTTTGAAGCTGAGCAGGGTAGGACCTGGTTAGTACTTGGATGGGAGACCACCTGGGAACACCAGGTGCTGTAGGCTTGGGAGAAGGACCCGGCAACCCACTTGCAAAAATCAATCAGCCATTGATTTTTGAATAGCAGGGAAGCACTGACATTACTGCTTCATCTATTGTACATAGGGTCGCTTTGAGTTGGACACCGACTCCACGGCACCTAACAACAACAATCACCATAGCATCTAAACATGCTGTGAATTAGACACCTGTGTCACATTACAACATTGTGTCATTTTATGGGTTGGCCTGCCCTTTTATATTTATCTCAGTTCCATCCTCAGAACGGTTTTGTGAGACAGGTACCTGATTCTTTCCTATTGATAAAGAATCTGAGGCTCATTGGGATAAAGTCACTTGATCCAGGCCTTGCAAAGGACAGGCTGTGTAACTAGGATTCCATCTAAGATTGGGCTAACTCAGTGCTGTGGCTCTCACTCCTAAAGTATATTTTCTTCTCAAATAGGGAAAAAGTTCTATTTTTCACAATAATATGATACGAGTATTCTCTTTTCTCAGCGTATCAAAATAAAAACCATAAACCTTGAATTGTCTCTGTCAAATTAGGCTACAGGGTGTGAAATTGATACTATACCACTGGGTTTGATCTATGGTTCAACCTAATAGTTTCTTTGCAGGAAAGAAAGAAGGTGAAAATGAAATGTAGAAAAAGAGAGAGAAAAGCAAAACATCAGAGAAGAGGGAATAAAATAAGAGAAAGGAAAGGTATAAAAAGATACAGAAAAAGATACAAGCAAAGCGCAGTCGCTGTTTCCTAATCCTGCTGCCCTACAGGCTTTTAACCCCACAATCTTGGTTTTATTTTCCATTGCCTTTGATGAAGATTTTCAGTCACCAGACTCCTTAAGTAATCAACAGAGACCAACTGTATCATATTGTCTTTCATTCTTTATTTTTTTTAAAAACAAGGATTGCACAGATTTCTAGCCATCCCCCAGGGGGTGAGAAGAAAGAAAAGATCAGCAGAACAAAGTCTTGCATTTATTAGGAAGGAGCATATAAATACAACGTTCTTTTTCCGGGATGGGGGATGGGCGAACACTGGCCCAAAACGAAATGCCCTCAGTGTATGAGTTTATAGAAATATAAAGTTAGCACACATTGAAGCTGCAGATGAGAAACTTGACCTCAATGTTGAAAGAAGAGAGATGAGACAGCAGAAAATGAAAGAAGCCTTTTTTTTTTAAATAAAATAATTAGCTTGGGGATGATATGAAGTATTTTCTAATGAATGCATTTATGGGAAGAAATAAAAACATTTGAATAATTTGATTAATGCATATGAATAACAAATGATAAAAGCCATTGAGCAAGTGAAGTCCTGAAATTGAAGTCTTTAAAGGACAAATGCTCTTATCACCTAATGCTATCTCTGGCATCTAAATACGATCTGCAAGAGCTGGTGGAAGAGAAATGTGCTCTAAGATGTTTATTACGATATCACTATTACCTAACATCATCAGCATGTAAAATCCCATTTGGCTCCAGCTCAATGTGGTAGGAAAGAGTGAGGACTTTGCTTTCTTATACATGTTAGCAGTGAAGCTGGATCAGAATGGCAAACCCAAAGCGTCTGTTTTCTTTAGAAACTTCTTCCCAGATGGCACTCCCTTGGATGGCATTGCATCTTTGGCTCTCTGTGGCTGCCCACAGAGGAGGACAATGGTGAGACCTGCCCCCCAGGGCAGGATGCTGCTTACCTCTGTGCCAAGGCCCATTATTAAATATGTCTTTGTGGTTTTTTGTTTTGCTTTGTTTTGTTTTTTGTGGTACTGAGGGTTGAACCCAGGGCCTTGCGCTTGCATGCTCTGCAAGTGCTGGACCACTGAGCTGCGCCCCCAGCCCATTTTTTTTACTTTGTGAGGCAGGGTCTTTCTAAATTACACAGACTGCCTCTGGTCTCGAACCTGCAATCCTCCCGCCTCTGCCTCCCGAGCTGCTGGGATTACAGGCGTGAGCCACCACGCCAGGTTTAAATGTGTCTTTGTAAGGACAGAGTTGCCAGAGATGTCTTTCCACAGCACATGGCCACTTTTATTGATCTTTGGAATTCTCCAAAGGAAATGGCCTGAAAAGATATAGGGTAATAAGTTATTGCTACCCACACAATTATGTACTCTTATTTAAGGATGTACTAATTTTTAAACGCTGTCATAACAAAGTACCACAGATTGGGTGGCTTAAACAACAGAAATTTAGCCAGGTGCTGTGGCGCACCCCTCTAATCCCAGAGGCTCAGGAGGCTGAGGCAGGAGGACCACAAGTTCAAGACCAGAGGCAGCCTGTGAAATTTAGCAACACCTTATCTCTAAATAAAAATAATTAAAAAATGGGTTGGGAGTGCAGCTCAGAGGTAGGGCACTTGTAAAGTATGTGCGTGGCCCTGGGTTAAACTCCCAGGTACCACCACAATAAACAAACAACAACAAAAAAACCCCACCAAATTTATTATTTCACAGTTCTAGAGGCTAGAAGTCAAGGTGTTGGCAAGATTTATTTTTCTCGAGGCTTCTCCTTGGTTTATTGATGAGCAGCCTCTCTCCGTGTCCTCACATGGCTGCTCCTCCGTGTGCATCTATGTCCTAATCTCTTCTTATAAGGACACCAGTAATATTGGATTAGGAACCACCCTAAAGGATCTTATTATAATCTAGCTTCCTCCTTAAAGATCCTATCTCCAAATACAGTTCCATTTTAATGTATTGAAGTAGTTCAGCATAAGAATTTGGGGGAGACCTCTGAAACTGTTTTTATTTTGGAATTGCACTGCAGTAGTCCCCGTGATCCATGGGGGATACATTCTAAAATCCTTAATGGAAACCTAAAACTAAAGATAGTCCTGAACCTTATACGGAACATACTTTTCTTCCCCATGCATATATGTTGTTGTCAGGTACCGTCGAGTCTGACTCAGTGATCCTATGTACAGCAGATTGAAACACTCCCCAATTCTGTGCCAGGCACACGATCTTATTTATGTTTAAGCCCATTGATGCAGGCACTGGGTCAATCCAACTGATGGAGGGTTTTCTTTTTTTTCCCGCTGACCTGCTGCTCTCAGAAACATGATGTCTTTCTTCAGGGATTGGTCTCTCCTGACTACATGTCTGAAATATGTAAGATGCAGTCTAGCCATTCTTGCTTCCAAGGGGCACTCTGGTTGCACTTCTTCTAGGACTAAAATTCAATTTATAAGTGAGGCACAGTAGGAGATTCACAATATTAACTAAAATAGAACACTTATAAGAATATACTGTAATCAAAGTCATTTAAAACTTGTAAATTGTTTATTTCTGGAATTTTCTATCTAATATCTTTGAGGCACAGTTGACCATGGGTAATTGAAGGCACAGAAAGCAAAACTATGGCAAGGGAGAGCTACTGTAATTTCTCCTGTAGTCAGCCCTTCTTAGGAAGGACAGAA
The DNA here is from genome assembly GCA_007922755.1 of Pedetes capensis. NCBI lineage: Eukaryota > Metazoa > Chordata > Mammalia > Rodentia > Pedetidae > Pedetes > Pedetes capensis. Next base: position 19,647 of record VMDO01013852.1, on the reverse strand, counting down.
TACTCTGGTGCAATTCAGAATGGATCCATTTTGTCTCCACTTGTCAGAGCATAAGGAAATTTTTCTCCAATATTTGCTGTGAGGACTTGGCCAAATTGCTGGAGGTACAACTCACAATACGGAGGGAGCCCCCTGTGTTTAGACCTCCCAGAGTTTTCACTTTCAGGTTTATTCATGCTGAGCTTCCAGTGACTGGTCAGTTACAGTTCAGATTTTTCTGCCCCAGCCCTGGTTCCCAAGGAGGTTTCTGCTTACACATAAGTTGTGATTCCCTGTATCTACTTGCCTCTCCAACCCTGAGAGCAGCAGCTTGCCATGTGACCTCACTTCTCTGGTAGCTCTAAGAAGGGGTTGTTGATTTTCTGTTTGTTCAGTTTTTTGCTTATTGTTAGGATAGAGTGGCCACTCCTAAGCTACTTAGGTGCCAGACCAAAACTGATGTCCAGCTAGATTTTCTACAGAGACCATCTATTGGTAGTAGGCCTCTCTCTCTCTCTCCCTGTCCCTCTCTCTCTCTCTCTCTCTCTCTCTCCTTCCCTCTCTTTCTCTCTCTCCTTCTCCCTTTCCTTTTCTCTCTCCCTCTTTCTGTTTTCTCTAAAAAGATTTTGCCTTTGTTGAAAAAATTTTGCTTTCTTTGAAAGCCTTCACTAATAACATTTTTTTTCTCTCTCGGCACATTGGATACTTTATTCCTGTCTTTCTTCTTTTATTACTACTATTGAGAATTTAGCTATCTATCTAATTGTCCTTGTTTTGGAAGTCATTTTTTTCCTGTTTTAGGATTCCCTTAGGCATTCTTCAGTTTTACTAGAATATGTCCAGGTATGAATTTCCTTTTATTTATCCATCCTGGCATTCTGGGGGCTTCCTGATTCTAATGATTGGATTTTTTTCAACAAACAGTCCTGGCAAATTCTCTCATTTTCCCTTTAAAAATACTTCTTCTCATTTCATCTCTTATTTCTTTTTTTGTAACTCTAGACCACCTCACTCTACTCTTTATGTATTTTAAAATATCTTGCATATGTCATTATCTCTCTGTGACATCCTGAGTGATTTAATGACATTTATTTTCCATTTCACTAATTCACCACCAAGCCATGTCAAATCATCTGTCTAGCATAGCCAATGATCATATCTTTTTATTGGGGTAAAATTAAATTTATATAAAATAAAAACCAAATTAAAGTACACAATTCAGTTCCTTTTAGTACATTTACAATACTGCACAATCACCACTTCTACCTTGTTTCATCAAAATATTTTCATCAACACAAAGGAAAACCCTGTCAGTTAAGCAGTCACTTTCCATTTCTCCTCATCTCAGCCAGTGACAACTACCAATCTTTTTATGTCTATATTTATTTACCTATTTTAAGTATTTCACATAGAGTCACAAAATGTGTGATCTTTTGTATCTATCTTCATTTAGCATAGTGTTTTCTTTTTTTGGTGGGGGTTACATATGAAGATACTCACTTTTTTCCTATTTTTATTAGCATATATTTACTGTACAAATTAAGAGATTTTGTTATGATATTTACACATTTAAATATATATTATTCTATACTTATGTATATAATGTGATTTGAGAATATTCACTCTCTATTTATTCTTTATTATCCCCCTTCCCCTCCTCTCTTTCCCTATCCTCTTCTATATCCTATAATTTCTACTTTTAGTTTCAAGTCCTCATCCCACCCCCCTAGCTTCTACATATGAGTGAAAACATGTGACATTTGTCTTTCTGAGTCTGGTGTATTTCATTTAACATGATGATTCCTAGTTCTGCCTACTTTCCTACAAATGATATAATTTTATTCTTCTTTATGCCTGAGTAAAACTCCATTGTGTATATATACCACATTTTCTTTACCCATTCATCCAACTAGGCTCATTTTATAATTTAGCTATTGTGAATAATGCTGCAATAAATATGGGTACATAGGTATCCCTGTAGTTAGTTGACTTTAATTCTTTTGGATATATACCCAGAAATGATATGGCTAGATCATATGGAAGTTCTACTTTCAGTCTTTTGAGAAGCCTCCATCCTGATTTCCATAGTGACTAAACCAGCAGTTTTCTCTCACATCCTCAGCAGCATTTATAATTGTTTTTTTTTTTTTTTTTTTCTTGTTCCTAGCCATTCTGACTGGGGTGAAATAGAATCTCAATGTAGTTTTGATTTGCATTTCTCTGATGGCTAAGGATGGTGAGCATTTTTTCCATTATTTATTGGTCATTTGTATTTCTTCATCTGAAAGACTCCAATCATTTCCATTGCCCATTTATTTATTGAATTATTTGCTCTTTTGTTGTTTAATTTTTTTGAGTTCTTTGTATATTATAGATATTAATCCTCTTGTCTGGTGAGTATTTGGCAAAGATTTTCTCCCATTCTGTAGGCTATCTTTTCACTCTATTGATTGTTCCTTTTGCTGTGTAGAAGTTTTTAACCTAATGAAATCCTATTTGTCTATTCCTGCTTTTATTTCCTGAGTTATTAGAGTAACATTCAGAAAATTTTTGCCTATGCCCAGATCTTCAAGTGTTTCCTCTATGTTTTCCTCTGGTATTTTCAAGGTTTCATGTTTCACATTAAGGTCTTTGATCCATTTTGTGTTGATTTTTTGCAAAGTGATAGATAGGGATCTAGTTTCAGTCTTCTACATGTGGGTATTCAGTTTTCTCAGCAACACTTTTTAAAGAGGTTATCTTTTTTTCCACTGTATATTTTTGGCACCTTTGTTCAGAATCAGATAGCCATAGCTTCTTGGGCTAATTTCCGGGTCCTCTATTCTATTCCACTGGTCTGTGTATCTACTTTTGTGCTAGTACCATGCTATTTTTGTTACTATGGCACCACAGTATAGTTTGAAATCAGCTATTGTGATGCTTCCCATGCTTTTATTGCTCAGGATTGCTTTGATTATTTGGGGTGCTTTGTATTTCCATATGAATTTTATATTATTTTTCTATTTTTGTGAAACATGCCATTGGAATTTTGATGGGGATTGCATTGTATTTATATATTGCTTTCGATAATATGGCCATTTAAATGTTTTTTATTCTGCCAATCCCTGAACATGGGAGGTCTTTCCATTTTCTAAAGTCTTCTATGATTTCTTTCTTCAGTATTTTATATTTTTTACTATAGATATTTTTATCATCTCTTGGTTCAGTTTATGCCTAAGTACCTAATTTTTTTAAAGCTACTATGAATGGGATTGTTTTTCTGATTCATTGTTAGTGTATAGAAATGCTACTGATTTTTGTATGTTGATTTTTTGTGTGTGTAATACCTGAGGGTTGACCTCAGGGCCTCACACATACTTTGCATGTATCTATATCAAACATCACATCCATCTGTAGCATACACTTTCTGGTGAAAACTGACCACATGCAAGTTCTGAACCCATACTTAACATGATGGCCTTATCAGGTGTCATCTTGTCTAGCTGAAATCTGTGTCAGATTTCTCTTTCTTGCAAGTTTCCAGTTCTCCTGAACTACATGAGAGGCTCACAGACAATTCCAAAAGGCATGAGGGAAGTAAAGGCATTTTGTAGCTCATACACATTGTTGTGACCTGCAAAGTCACCTTGGAATGAAGCAGAAGTTGGGTCTGTAGCTGCTCTCCATTCCTCTTGGATCCTTCTTCAGCGTCACTGACCCCTGGGCCAGCTAAGTATGAGCTCTATAAGTTGGCACTCTGGCTTTGGCATGGCAGCCTGAACACCAAGATCAGAGGCTATGAGAACAGACACAGTTTCAGTCTGTCTTCACAGAGATGCAGCTCATGATCATGGGGACTAGCCTGAGAATAATCTTCCCTCCCTATCCTCCTAACATGTGGACTTCATGCTCTAGCAGCAGATGTGGAAGGAATACCTTCAAGAGCCTGTCAATTCACCAGCTCCTACATAGATTGAGGGAGACCACGTCTGTGTAACAAATATGTATCTCCTAGTGTGTTTCCCTGCTTAACCTCTGCCTAATACACTCATGAAATGATTTGAAGAACGGAGGAAATATGTGAAATTGTTCAAGTCAGGCATAAATTTCTTTAATTATGTATTTTTGGATAAAATTACAGACATTGGTAAAAATGCCTCAAAAATCTCCCAAGTTCTCATCTCTTCTCTGCATTCATAGCCTGTGGCAGTGCCCTGTAAATAATAATAATAATAATAACAATAATAATAATAATAATAATATAAAAGCAAATTATACAAGCTTCTGTTGAAATTTCCACTTTGTTTTTTATTTATTTATGTTTATTTATTTTGTGGTCCTTGGAGGTTGAACCCAAGACCTCACATATACTTTGCAAGTGCTCTACCACAGGGCTGCACCCCAGTCTATTGTTTTTTTTTTTTTTTTTTTGAGCTAGGGTCTCACTAAGTTACACATTGTGCTTCTGGCCTCAAACTCAAAATTCTCCTGTTTCTTCCTCCTGAGTTGCTGGGATTTCAGGCATGTCCACTGCCCCCCACTGAAATTTCCACTTTAAATATTGACTTGTAACTGACAATTACACGTGTACATTTTTTTAAAGAAGGGTGTTACTTCTGACTTATATTAAGTTCATCCAATATTAATCATAGTGAGAAGTCAAGTGCTGTTGATTTATAAACTAATATTTATGAAACATTTAGTATAAGCATTACCATAAAAACTGTAAGTACATTATCTCATTAATCCCCATGAGAACCTTATAAAATAGATAATTTTACTGATGAAGAGACCGAGGAGTAGAGAGGTTAAGCCATGTCTCAATACATTCAATTTATGTATGGCAGGGCTGAGGATGAAGCCCACATGTTCCATCTCCAAGGTTTGTGCTCTTGTCTACCATTGCTATTTATTCAGGGTGAAAGATAAAATTGTAAGGATGTCTTGTGGGTACTGATCTGTGGGCTTCAAAGCACCTTAAAGGATTTCAGCATATCAGTTCTCACATTAGGATCCAGCCCTTGGTTTCACCAAGATCTTTGCTATTGAGTTGGTCACGTTCACAGGAACTTGTTGGCCAAACCAAAAGTATATCAACGTACAGATCAAATACCACTCCCCTATGTGTGACAGCAATTCTCAAAGTGTGGGCCAACGACTCCTGGCAGAGGCTCCAGGATCCTTTACTAGGTTCACAGAACTACTATACATTTTTTTTTCCAAATTCTTATCTGCGTGAAGCTTAATTTTCTTCATATATGTGAACCAAAACAACATGTCACAACATATTGAGTGCAAAAACAGATCTGAGAATCTAACAATCTAAAGAGATTTCAAAAAATATAACACAATGTCACTCATTTTTCTTATAAATTCTTTAAACATAGACTGTTTTTCTTTTTTATAGATATTTTTCATAAAATATTATTCATATTAAGATTGAATTCGTTTGTTATTTTCATTTAATAAGTCAACACAAAATTCATTTTTCAATATTTGATTTCACATGTGACAATTTGGATAGAGATTTAATCTTCCTAGACAAAAGCTCTTCAGAGTTCTAAATAATTTTTGGTAGTATAAAAGAGTCCTAAGACCGAAGAATTTGATATCCACTGTGCTGTGTAACTTAACCATCATTCCTGTGCACTAACCAATATGACTTCTAGCTCTAAGCTCTGCAAACTTAAATAAGGTACAGAAATGAAAACCATTAATTGAAAACCTATATTTAGAATTATCAGATTCTTTCCTTTATTGTTTGTAATGATCCTATAAGGCAAGTATTATTTTTTTCAATTGGAAGTCATCACTTGTATCTAAACCAAAACAAAATCTAATAAAATGAAATAACAAAGTAAAAAAAAAAATACTCAATATATGTTATCAGTGTTATGGTTTGAACCTAAAATGTCCCCTCAAAGATCTTGTGTTTGAACATTTGGTAGTGCTGTCCTGAGAGGTCAAGAAACTTTGGGAGATGGGTCCTTGCTTTGTGGATGCAAATCACCGGAGGAGGGCCTTTAGAGGTGGTTCTGGTAAACTCTCTCTCGCTGTTCCTGATCTACTATGATGTAAGATTCTCTACCATCAGTCCCAGTATGTTTGCACTGCTGCCACATCTTCCTGCCTTTATGTACTGAGGTCCTCTAAATGTGAGCCCCTATAAATCATTCCTCCTATAATTTGTTTGGGTCAAGTGTTTTGCATAAGCTGACTAGCACAATCAGAGAAGTGCAAATTAAAATAGCAATGAGAGACTATACATGTGTTAGAATGCCCAATCCCAAAACACTGACAACAAATGCTGACGAGTACATGGAGCAATAGGAATTCTCATTATATGAGGTAGGAATTTAAAATAGTGCTACCACTGTGGTACACAGTTTAGTAGTTTCCTACAATACTAAACATATTATTACCCAGCAATCCAATAATTGCACTCCTTTGTTTTTACCCTACTGAGTTGATAACTTATGTCCACACAAAAACCTGCATACAGATGTTTATTTATATGTTTATTCATATTTTATGTATTAGCCCATTCATCACTATAGCACAGAAACCAACCAAAATAAAATTATGGGAGGAAAGATTTATTGGGGGCTCACAGTTAGAGGATCCGAGTCCATAGAGGCAGGAAAGTGTGGCAGTAAAGTAGACATCAGATGTCCTCACATCATTATAGATCAGAATCAGAAAGCAGACAAAGAATTCTCCAGAACCAGAGGTCCAGGTAAAAACGTCCAAAGTCCCCACCTACTCCACCTGGGTCCCATCTCTCAAAGTTCTAGAACCTCCAAGGAGAGTACCATTAGCTGGGGCCAAACATTCAAACACATTACTTTTGGGGGCATTTAAGATTCAAACCACCATATTTGCCAAAATTTAGAAGTAAACAAGGTGTCCATCTCTACGTGGGGCACGCGCCTCCTGGTCTGGCCCAGATACTGGCACAGATACTAAGCACAATTCACTCGGGACCTTGGGTGAGGGGCATGGACTCCTGCAGCCCCTGGAACACCGGCAGAGATGGGAGAAAAGAAAAGCCTCAGGCGCTTTTGCCTTCCAAGAGCAAACACCTGTGTTGGTGGTCTCGGTGGTCACGAGGAAACAGTTCTTGCTCCATTGGTGATCAGAGGAGAGTGGGTTCTTTCCTTGTTGATGGTCTCAGCGGGAGAGCGTTCTTTCCTCACTGAAGGTCAGGGAGAGAAAGGAGAGCTGTTTTCTCATCGGTTGTCCAGGTGAGAATGGGCTAAAAAGGTCTTGCTTAGCCAAATGGGTAAAGAAATTGTGGCATATCCATACAGTGGCAATTACTGGCACTAAAATAAATTAGCTATTAAGCCAGGAAAAGAAGTGGATGGATCATAAATACATATTACTAAGTGAAATATGCCAATCTTACAAGGCTATAAAGTGTATGACTCCAACTGTATTACATTAAAAAAAAAGCAAAATTAGGGAGATATTTATTATTTTTTTAAAAAACCAGTGGTTGCCAGGGGTTAAGGAAGAGGAAAGGATTAATATTTATGGACACAGATGGAACTATAGGGCAGTGAACCTATCCTCTCTATGATACTATAATGATAGATACATGTCACCTTTAGAACGGATAAGTCTGAGAGTGAACCCTGATATAAACTATGGACTTGTCAGTGTAATTCAGCTGTAACCAATGTAGCATTCTGGTGTAGAGATGTTGACAGTGGGGAAGGTTGGGAGCAGGAGAGGATAGGAAGGGTGAATCTGAGCATTTTTTGTTTATAGCCTCCTAGAGCAAATTGTTGTTCTTAGGTGAGGTCTATGAAATATATCAATGTCTGTATGAAATTTTGCAGAGGCTATAAACTCTAAGAAGGGAAGACATTTCATTGGATATCTAAGTTTGTATTAGGCAGAATAACAGTTATTTCCACATGAGTCCTTCAAATCACTTTGTAGTGTAAATCTTGTTGTTGTTGTTGTTAGGTGCCGTCGAGTCGGTATCTGACTCATAGTGACCCTGTGCACAACAGGGGAAACACTATTGTCAGTGCTTCTCTGCTGTTCATAGGGTTTTCAATGGCAGATTGATTTTTGGGAAGGGTTGCCAGGTCCTTCTCCCAAGCCTACAGCACCTGGTGTTCCCTGGCGGTCTCCCATCCAAGTACTAACCAGGCCTGACCCTGCTTAGCTTCCAAGATCTGATAGGATCGGATGCCACAGGGCTACGGCTGCAGGCCCAGTGTAAATCTTATTAGCCCCATTTACAGAGGAGAGAAAATCAAGTCTGAAAGTTTAGGTGACACATCCAAAGTCAATCAATGATGAAGGGTCAAGTTGAGATTATCTCCAGTTATGTCTGGCTCCAGAATGCCTACTCTTCCCAGACTCCTCCTGACTGTTCCCATTCAAAGATCAAGGCTGTTGAAGGATTGGAGAATATGGTCACCTTAAATACAGTAAAGGGTGTCCTTCTTCCAAAAGCTCAGATCCAGTCAATCCCCTACCGAAAGCCAAATGGAGAAGCTGGGAGAGGACTGGGCTGGGCTCACTGAGCTTTGGCTGTATAATTTTTGGCGATAACCTTTGAAGATCAAGTGCATCTAAAAGCACGAACCTCCAGACAACAGCAGTCAAATAAGGCCATGCTGCAGAGTAAGCCTCGTGCACTCTGTCCTCATACAATATAATCCATCATTAAGTAGCTGTCAGTTTCTTCCAGATCACTGTATTATGTATGGGTTGTAGGGCTACCAATTAGTTTGAGCAAGTGCTAAAAATAAATAAATGATGAGGAGACTTCTATTTTCAACCAGGATAATTAGAGCCTCCATTTGGGGTGCCGAGGTGGAGTGGGGGTTGAGGGAATCAGAGGAAACATTAAAGACAATGTGAAGCCCTTGAACACCAGTCAGCAAAACCAACAAACCACTCTGCAGCTTCTGTTTACAATGGACCAATGGCTCCGACTGGGCCCCCCTGCTTGGGTCTGGGGCTGAAGCCTGAAGAGAGGCAGTTATGTGGTGCTCAGGATTTTATTCTTTCTTAAGATCCTCTTATATAACCGATTTGTTGTGCAATTGAGCAGTTGGTGGTTCAAGGAAGCGGGCCTGTACCTTAGATAAGAAGTTGAATTATTCCAAGGGACATTTGGAGTTAGGCAGGCTGGGAAACGCTGAGGAGTGAAGGGGGCCTCCCACACAGGACATGGTACTATAGCTGAGAAGTTCCCTATATGTAAGCCACATGGGTTCCCCATTTCCTGAGCATCTGCATTTGGTGAGCACTGGAAACCTCTGGCTTTCCCACTGAAGGCCCCTGGCTTCCTCTTGGTACAGTCAAAAACATGACCCAGTTGCAACAGAGGCACAAAACAGCAGTTTGGTAGGAGGAAGAGAAGAGGGGAGGGAGGCAAGTCTTCATAATTGAAAGGAAGCATCTCAGGGAATCATCTGAGTGTTAATGTCCAAGTTCAAGACACAAACACTCACACACAAGTGCACACACACAGGCACACTAACAAACACAGCTGGGACAATAGCTGGAGCGGCCAAGGCAAGTAAGAGAAGGAAAGGGGAGGAGAAGGAATCAAAACACATCACACCGAGAAGCCAAATGACCTATAAATTGTCTGAGATGAGTTTCTTTGATGGAAATGTTGGAACAAATCCTAGTAATACTACATTAGAATGTTTATTTCTTGGCTGATTGCTTTTCAGTCATAACCGGATGCCAATGGTCTTCAGTACCTCTCTCTTCCACTATTCCATGTCCTTAGGTGAGAAAGACCTAGAGCCTGAATGTCTCCAAGGGAGCAGCGGCAGAGCACGACATCTGTTCAGGGATTTCTCAAAATCAAAGATGACAGAGAAAATGAATATTCCAGTTTCTCCCACCACCATCTTATTTTGACTGTGTCCCATTTTCAAATCCTGGGAGTGCATGTGGCAGAGTAAATGTCTTCTATGTACGGAGATATTCTGATCAAAGGAAATAAGGCCATGCTATAAGATCTGGTACCACAGGGGATCCTAAAGACCCTTCAATCTTGATAAGTGTGGTCCCCATTGACCTTGAGTAATAAAGGTGACCTTGGTTTAAACTTTCCCTCCCTTTGAAACTGGGTATATCTATTTATAAAACCTAATCCTCTCCTAATGAAAACATTCCCAATGTGTACTAACTTACAACTAATAGCAGTAAGTTCTAATGTTTTATTGCACAGTAGGCTGGCTATAGTTGACAATGATGTATTGTATATTCCAAAATCGCTAAAAGAGAGGATTTTGAATGCTCTTACCACAATGGAATGATAAGTGTTTGAGGCAATGGATATGCTAATTACTCAAATTCAATTGTAATGAATTATAAATGCATCAAAACATCACACTGTATGACATAAATATGCACAATGATTATGTGCCAATTAAAAGGGATAAAGCACTTCCCAAGGCCAAGGCAGGGCCATGAGGGTTGCTCTGGACAGGGAGTTGTCTCCTACTCCTGATGTGATAAGGAGAGAGTCCTCAGCATCTCTGGCCAATCAAGAGCTCCTGTCCTTCTGCGCTGCTCTTGGGTGAAGGCATGGTGCAGCCCTGCCTCAGTTATTAGCTCCGGGCCTTTTGGAAATGACAAAGATGGAGCCTGATGATTAGGATAAGGGAGAAGCCAGAAGCAAAAGGATGGAAACAGAAGCTTGAAGGTGAGAAGGGCAGTGCTATGGTTTGGAGGTGGTTTGTCCCTGGTCATTCATGTGCTGAAGGCTTGGTCCCCAGTGTGATGATGTGAGAGAGGTGGTGGGACCTTTACGACAGCAGTCCCTAACCTTTTTGGCACCAGGGACCAGTTTTGTGGAAGACTATCCATGGGCTGGTGAGGGGGCTGCTGATCTGACTGACAGGAGATGGAACACGGGAAGTAATGCAAGTGATGAACAGTGACTGTAAATACAGATATGAATACAGATGGTACTGGTCCATGGTTTGGGGTTTGGGGACCCTACTTTAAGAAGTGGGGCCCAGGAAGAGGGCATTAGGTTATTGGATTCACTTCCTCAGAAAGAAGTAAGGTGGTTCTGGGGTGGGGACGCAGTCTCTCTGCTTTTCCATGTGATCTCTTGCACACACAACCACCATAATGCCATCTGCTCTATGATGCAGGTGAGGTAGTCATTGCCAGAAGACGAGCCATATTGTTTGGACTTGTTGGCTCTAAAACTGTGAGCTAAATAAACTCTTTTCTTTATAAGATAACCAATCTTGGTTTTTAGTTACAGTAACAGAAAACAGACAAATGCAGGTAGAATATGGAGGAAAGAAGTGAGTAGCCTGCAATTCTATGGAGGAAGTGGAGGGTTACCTATAAAAAGAAATGAAGCCACATGAGCCTGGAATAAGACAACAAAGTTACCCTCACTAGAAGGGAATCTTCAGCAAGCATATTATCCCTAGGCACTGCTCACCATCAGGACTCTATTCTGTTGAGGGGGATATCATCTCAGAGAGAGAACCCAATGCTCCAAATAGTGGCATATCATGGACTTCATATGGGGATTTTCCAGAGTCTTCTGGGGGAGAGAAAGGTGAGAAGCAGAACAGCTAGTAAGAGTCAAGAGGAGAAAGATTGAAATACCAAAGGGGATATTTAGGACATTTTTGTTCCTCCAGGAAAATCTGCCTTGCCTCCCGTGTCTTGAATTGAATTAGGATTTGGAAAGAAGGGGAGCAAGGCTGAGTTTGGCTTCAAAATGGGGTCTGGTGAAGAGTTGAAGCCATCACAACAGGCTCACCCTGTTCATATGCAGGGTTATCGCTGAAGACTGCTACATGAGTTTTTGATGCAAAATGATAATGTGTATAGCATATTCTTTTGGTTTATGAACTTCAGCAAATACTTAACTTTCCTGAAACCTGATTCTCAGCACCTTTTTCCTATAATCTGGCAATAAATTCCTAAGTGTTTTTAAGAGCCTACAATATACCTAGGACTGAACAAGGCAATTTGGAGGCTATAAAACAAGCAAAAAAGATGGTCAATGCCAATGTGCTTATCGTCTCCTTATCTCCAAGGATATAGGTAATTCAGGAGACAAATGTGACAGTGTAAATATGTATCATAATTACTCAAAGTGTTACCAGTCAGTTGGTTGAGTTTTTTTGCTCTATCCAGATGGAAGTCACAAATAGACAAAAGGCAGCCTCCTCAGAGAAAATGGTTCTGGGCACATAAGTGCTAAGGGCCCATGAGCTGGACTAACAGACTCAGAGGCTTATGGCTCTGGGTGTTGAGAACTAGAGGCTTATGGCTCTAGGCTCTGGATGTGGGAGACTTACAGCCAAAGGTTCTGTGGTCAGAGGCATATTGCTCTGGGCCTTGACTGTCACTGGTCCCATGTGCAGTTGCCAGAGATCCATGGCTTGTAGCAGCTGCTAACATTGGCAACAACAGATAATGGCCAATGTTATGACTCTCAAGCTCTGGGTATCAGGAGCCCCTGGCCTTTAATGGTGGTTAGTGTTACAGCTCCCAAACTTCAAATGTCAGGATCCTCCACTCTTAGGTTTTGGCAGCTTTCTAGAATTCCTTCAGTGCCTGAGACCCATAGCTTCTTGCCTTTGGCTCTTTATAGCATCTTACCTTCCCTAATCTTGCCTTTCTGCCTTTTCTTGCCCTCTCTATACTTCTTCAGTCTTTTGTCATCTTCCACATCTCATGGTTTCCATGCATTCCCAACCCCCAACTGCCACCACTGCTGCCAATGTCACCACTACCAATTCAGGTTACCTGCTCAGTCCACTCTACCAATGATATGGGGCACAAGTAGGAAAAGACCACTCGAGAGAAAGTCTTTTATTGGGACTTAATGTTGCAACACCAGGAAGGATACACAGAAGAAGATCTCCTGGCTAGTCTGAAAAGTATGAAGAGTAGCCGGGTTATATAACCAGGAGAGGTGTGGCATGGGTGTGGTATGCAAATGTGGTGACGGTAACTCACACCAATCACAACTTCCTGTTTCATCAAGACCAGTCACAGCCAAGTATAGGTAACCACACCCCCTCTGTCCACCAGAAGTTTTCACAGAGTCAGTAAGGGGAATATTCTCCCTCTTTTGGGACTCAACTGAAGACAGCCTCCACAAGGTCCTGAGCAGCCAGAAGTGGGGTCTCTCAAGAGTAGCTGCTGCAGCAAGGTCATCTAACGTTCACCAAGGCCTTTCTTGCCTAGAGTGATGGTTTCCAGCTCTGTTGCGGGCTGTGACTGGAAGAAGGTCTCCTGAAGCAGAAGTCATGTCTTTAACAGCCAGGGTCCTAATGTCCATTGAACCTAGAGTTCAGTTGTCTCTAGATAGCTCAAGATTGCCAAGCATAAGGAAAGAATCTCTTGAATGGCTCACTTCCAACACCTTCATTGACAGAAAAGCGTCAAAGGATGCTTGCAGAAAAAGACTTAACAAAGTCTTAACTAACATTCTGAATGGCACTTAACAGTATTCAACAGTGTTAACAGTGTTTGGACTGGGATTTAGCTCAGTTGGTAGAGCACTGCGCTGCAGTCTCTGAGGTCCTGAGTTAAATTTCCAGCACCGCAAAATTGGTAGAAGGGCCTGGCAATCCACTCCCAAGGCAACCCTGAAACAGTCAGCCATTGAAAACCCTATGAGGGTCACTATGAGTTGGATACCGACTCGACAGCACCTAACAACAACAACAACAGTGTTTAGCCCCTACCCCAATACCCTAGGAAGTGCTCAGTCCCTCTGATATTTTTCATAAGTACAGTAAATTTTAGAAAATGGAAATAACTGGAATAATACTGACCATTTCTTGATAATGACAGAGTCTTATGCATCTAACATGCTTAATGATTTCTATACATATTAGCATTTTTAATCTTCCCAACCATCTGCTAGTATTGTCATACTCATTTTACAGATAAGATATTGAGGTTTAAAGAGGGCAGGTTAAGTCTCTCACAGTTTCAATATAACAAAGCTTCTGATGTGTAACTTAAAACTCATCTATCTGGTTTAAACTATGGTATTGTAAGCAGTCATTGCATCTTCAGTCCATCAAGAGAAACAAGAAGGAAGGGAAAGGGAAAAAGATGGTAACAGTTGGGTTTTCCCTTTCATCAGGAAAACAATATAGCTCTCCCAGAACTCTTATCTGGCAGAGCTGCTCATCAGTATGAACAGGTCATCCACCCCTGGATGCATGAAAAATAGGGAAGAGATTTTCATTTGGGCATGTTACTATCCCCCTTCCAAATAAGTGGAGCTCTTTTAATAAGGGAAAGGAGGAGAATGGATACTTAATAGGCAACTAGAAGACTGTGCCACACCAAGCATCCTCTATAGATGATGGCATGAAGCTGGTGTGAGGTACTGAAGTCTAGACAAAGGCACTAGAAGTAGAAATTAGAAGTGGGTAAAAGACCCCAAAAATACTTTAAAAAATTTAACCTGGAGACGGATTGGACAGAGGTCCCAAAAGTGGATGATTGCAAGAAGGATGGTAGTGGGGTGAATGAACAGCAGAAATATCGATTGTGTGGGTCAGAAGATGAGTGAAGTCTTTTCCACAGTGAGCTTGAGGTGATGGCAAGGTTACCAAGCGGATATGACCACTGAGCAGGCAGAAATTGCAAATTCAGAGGGCAAAGTGCTCATCAGGGCTGGAAATGTTGGTTTCAGAATGATACTGTAACGATAGAAACTTCTCAAAGCAGAGAGCAAAAGAGAAGATAAATAGGGGATAAACAGAGGATAAACTTCCCAACTTAGACAAAAGGAAGGAAGTGAACTGATGAAATGAACAAAACAAATTTCCTGGGAGTTCAGAGGAATCAGGAAGGTGGAGTTGTGTAGAACACTAGGTTAAAGTGAGTTTCAAAGCCAAGGTTAACCATCAAAAGCAGCCAAGCATTAAAGGGAAAGCCAGCTATGGAAGACCCCTGATTTGCCTAAAAGGAGATAATTATTATCTAGTGGTAGAAGAACAGAGAAGAATGGAGGGAGTAGAAGTCAAAAGATAGTTCATGTTCTCCATACTGGCCCAGAAGGGCTTTAAGAAATATATTTTGAATTACTAATGGTTTACTTATGTACCCTAATTATATATTATTTTAATGACACTGTGATTCTTTAAGAATTTTGTTATTCAAGCTGGGCACGGTGGTGCACACCTATAATCCCAGTGACTCAGAAGGTAGAGGCAGGAGGATCACAAGTTTGAGACCAAAAGCAGTCTGCGTAATTTAGCGAGACCCTGTCTCAAATGGGTAGAAAAATTGGCTGAGGGTGCAGCTCAGTGGTCCAGCACTTGCAAAGTGTGCAAGCATGAGGCCCTGGGTTCAACCCCCAGTACCGCAAAAACAAACAAACAAACAAACAAACAAAAAACAAAAACCTGTTACTCTTACATATCAAATATAGTAACTCTTTGTAAACCTGGATATTAATTTATCACTTCATTGCCATCCCATACTATAGCAGAAAACTTATATTTTACAAGATTACATAGATTAGATTATGGACAAACAGATAAAGAAATCTGCAGGTTTACACCGTAGGTTTTGCTGTTGTTGTTATTATTTTATTCACAGTCCTCTTGTGTTAAAAATCACCCACTTGCCCCAGGCCTGGAAAGGATGCCCACATGCCCTGTGCCCCACTTCAAAGGTCTGGCACTTCCCAAAGTCCAGTTGCCTTTGAAGTCTTTGAAGTGTCTGTGGGAGAAACTGAAGTATTTGAGACAAAAAGTGCCTTCAGGTCATCTGAGTGCCAAGTCTCCATCACTACTACTTATCACTAAAGGCTGTTTTTAAAAGCATAATGTTTTCTTCCCTTTTGGTGAAAAAGCACAGTCCTCAGACATGGATATTAGAAGGGTAGAGACCAAGCACGACAACAAGGATGTATGCCATGATTTGTCAGGATGTGACTCATTCATGGGTTTTTAAAATGCTGTTCAAATAATTTCTCAATAAGAAGAAAATATCAAGTCATTTAAAAATACAGCTATCTTACAGTTACCACCCATTTTAAATCTTCAGAAGACAAAGTTTCTCAAAGTGTTATTGTGCAAAATGACTTTAGATAATACAGATGCTTGGCTTATGAAAAGGTTACATCATGATAAACCCATTGTACATTGAAAATACCAAGTCAAAAATGCATTTAATATACCTAATGTACCACGAATCAAAGCTACCACATATCAAAGTCAACCTAGCCTACCTTAAATGTGCCCAGAACACTTACATTAGCTCAAAATTGGGCAAAATCATCTAACATAAAGCCTATTTTATGATGGTGTCAATGGTCTCATCTAGCTGATGAGGAGCAGTGGCTCACGGCTACTGCCCAATATCTCAAAGGAATATTGTACTGCATATTACCAGCCTGGAAGAAGGTCAAAATTCAAAATTCTACTACTGAATGAATATTGCTTTTGCATTATCATAAGGTTGAAAAATCACAAGTCAAATCATATTAATAGATGAACCATCTGTATATGATGATCATTGGATTAGTCAGCATAGGTTAAGTTAGGTGCAATAACAAATGACCTGTAAGAAAATCTGAGGGACTTACAATAATAAACATTTATTTTTCACTCAAATATACACAGGTTGCCAGTTGGCTTCAGCTTTGGTTCATGCTTTCATTTCAGCACCAGACTAATGCATAGCTCCTAACTTGGTCTTTAGGCAGGAAAAGAGAAACATGGAGCTGTCACACCAGAAATGCCTTGCACATCTGCTCAGGAGTAGCAGATCTCATTGGACAAAGCTGGTCATGTAGCAAAGCCTGATGTCAGTATAACAAGAAATAGAATAAACATATTTTAAAAATAATTTTAATTATAATATATTTCTTTTAATGTATATCATAAAAATATAATCAAGTCTATGATTTCACAGAATTTTCTGAAATCTTAAGTAAAAACATGAATTGATTTTAAAAATAACTTTAAGCAAACAATGGTGTACTTGATATGAAAATATGACAAAATGAATGATGGTGATGTGTAAATGACTATTGGTATCTCTCTTTCTGTCTCAGTAAATGTTGTTGTTAGGCGCTGTCAAGTCAGGTCCAACTCATAGTGACCCTGTGTACCTCAGATGAAACACTACCAAACACTGTGCCATGACCAGAACTATTGTCAGTGCTCCTCTGCTATTCATCAGGTTTTAGATGGCTGATTGTTTTGGGAGTGAGCTATCAGGTCCTTCTTCCAAGCCTACAGCACCTGGTATTGCCAAGTGGCCTCCCATCCAAGGACTAACTGGGCCCCACCCTGCTTAGCTTCTGAGATCTGAAGAGATCAGATGCCAGGGTGGTATAGCTATAGACATCTTAGTAAATAGATTATATTAAACAGAAATGGCTCTAAATTCATTGAGAAATGAACTGACTCAGGATCATTGTCATGTGTATCAGAGACTATCTATTTTAGACAGATATAGAAAAAATTCTAAGAGAGTGTTACTGACTGGATTGTATGCCCCCAAAATTCATATCTTAAAGCCCTAACCCCCAATGTAACCATATTTGAAGATAGTGTTTTAAGAGAGGCAATTAAGGTTTAATGAGGTCAAAAGGCTGGGGCCTAATACAATATATGTGGTGACATGATAAGAAGATGAAATGATCTCTCTCCCTCTCTCTCTCTCTCTCTCTCTCTCTCTCTCTCTCTCTCTCCGTCCCTCCCTCTCTCTTTCTCTCTTTTTCTCTCTTCCTCACATCTCTCTTGATGTATACACAGACAAGAGGCCATAGGAAGACACAGCAAGAAGGTGGACTTCTACAAGCCAGGATGTGAGTTCTCACCAAAAATGGAAATTTCTGGAAACTGATCTTGGACTTCCATCCTCCAGAACTGTGAGAACATAAATTTCTATATATTTTTTTCTTTTTATTCCAAGGAGTTGAACCCAGAGCTTCATTCATGGTTTTTTTGTAAGTTCTCTATCCCTTAGCCACACCTCAGGCACATTTTTCACTTTTTATAATTTTTTGGAGATCATATTTTGCTAAATTATGCAGGCTGCCTCTGGCCTTGAACTTGCAATCCTTCTGCCTCTGCCTCCTGAGTTACTGAAATCACAGGCGTGCACCACCATGCCCAAACTAGTAAATTTCTATTGTTTAAACGACTCAGTCACTGGTGTGTTTTTATGGCAGCCCAAATTGATTAACACAGAGGGTAATAGCAAACAAGCATTTTTAGAGTACCAATTATACACAAAATTGTTCTGGTAGAAACTGTAAAGGATACAGAAATAAATCGTATATGTGTGTGTACTGTCCTCAAGGGAAGTTAAAGCATGTTCATAAATAATGATGATTTTTTTACTTGCATAAAAAAAGATAAGTACCATGAAATTCTTGGGTGTTCAGAGGAAGAACTGATAGAATTATGGCAGGCTTTGTGGTAGAGATGCCCTTTATGTTTGGATGGAGTTTGGATAAAGGGACTAAGGGAAAGGTCATTCAAGGTGAAGAGCATAGAAGATACAAAGCCACAGAGGTGGAGAAACTTGGGACAGGAATTGGAGCTGTAGATCACATTAGCAAATTAAGGTATTGAGAAAGGCCTTCAATGCTCTAACAAAATTCATAATTGTTACCCTGTAGGCACTTTAAAAATTCCCCCTATTTTAAGCTGAAGTGTGACTTTGATCAGATTTGGAGTTTAGATGAGTATCTTTTGGCTGTTGGAATGAATTTGATGGAAGAAAGATGCTTGGTAAAGAAAAGACCAAAGAAAAGAAGACTGGAAGGAGGAAGTGGAGGAAGGGTCTAGGTAGGAAACTTGTACAATTTCTGAATGAGGTGAAGAGGGCCTGGACTAGAGAAGTGAGGCTACAGAGAAGACAGAGGGAAGTCACAGACTAGAATGATGTGTGCGGAAAAGATGGGAGAAGTGAGTCTGGGGAACAGGGACCATATAACAATATACTGTGGAACAGTAAGTGATTCTTGTTATTGTTGTTAGGTGCCGTCGAGTTGGTATCCGACGCATAGCGAGCCTCATAGGGTTTTCAATGGCTGAGTCCTTCGGGATTGCCTTGGGAGTGGATTGCCAGGTCCTTCTCCCATTTTTGAGGTGCTGGGAACTGAACTCAGGACCTCAGAGACTGCAGTGCAGCGCTCTACCAACTGAGCTAAATCCCAGTCCCAAGTGATTCTTAGCCTCTGTCCAATTAGGACCTCTTTGGAAAAAAATCCTGATCCTCCTCACAGAAAAATTCATAAGCAAAAATGTGAGACTCTGCTCCAGTACATGCATACATGTGCACACACAGGCACGTGGGCACACCATTCACCTTCAACTTCACGTGGTTCATAAACCCTTTACAAAGCCTGTCTGTGGATTCAGGTTAAGAAATCCCAGAAATTGATTGACTGCTTTTATTTTAAATGAAATCCTTTACATCAGATTGTTTTCCTACTGTTGCTACTCTCCTAAAAATTGAATGGAACCAATGTTTTTCTGGTAATTGAAGCTTTTTATTAATCAAGACCTCACTGCATCTATTCTCTTATGTTTGCTCTTTTCTTCTCTTTTTATTTCTTTCTCTTTCTGTATTTCTTTCTTCTTTTTCTTTCTTTTCTTTCTTTCTCTTTAATTCTTTCTTCTTTCTTTCTTTCTTTCTTTTTTCTTCCTTCCTTTGTCCCTCTTTCCTTCT